>JAUNZM010001279.1:0-23814 GCA_033459285.1 Clamator glandarius
GTTGAGAAAAAATGAGAAAAATTGTGGAAAATGGGAAAAAAATGGGGGAAAAGTGGTAAATATGGAACGAAAGGGGAAAAGTGGAAAGCGGGAAAAAGGGGGGGGAAGTGGAAAACAGGGAAAAAAGAGGGGAAAAGTGGGAAACAGGGGAAAAAAGAGGGGGAGAAGTGGAAAATATGGGGGAAAAAAAAAAAAGAGGGGGAAACCAGGGGGTTTTTGCCACGACATCTGGGATCTGGAGGTTAATTAATCCGAACGGTGTCAAATATTCCGATCGAAAGCGCCTCCCTAAGGAGAGCGCGGAGACCCCTCTCCAGCTCCTCATGGATGGGATGAGGTCCCACCAGAAGGAGTTTTCTTAACCCTGGAGTCTCCCCCGAGTTCGCCTTCGACGAGCTCGGATCACGTCACCTCCCGCCTGGATCTCGTTATTCCCAGCTAATTGCAACCCCCACCCCCCACCCGCCTTCCGCGTGGCCCCGGGGGTCTCCGCAGGTGTTCGAGGGAACATCGGGGATCGACGCCAAGAAGACCTCGTGCGAGTTCACCGGGGAGATCCTGCGCACCCCGGTGTCCGAGGACATGCTGGGTGAGGGCTGAGCCCCGACACCGCTCGGAGCACGGATGAGGGGGTGAAACCAGGAGCAACAGGGCCCAGTGGTGCGGAGAATCCATGGATGGAGGGCAGGGAGGATCGAGAGAGGGATCTGGCCAGGCTGGATCCATGGATGGAGGGCCGGGAGGAGCGAGAGAGGGATCTGGCCAGGCTGGATCCATGGATGGAGGGCCGGGAGGAGCGAGAGAGGGATCTGGCCAGGCTGGATCCATGGATGGAGGGCAGGGAGGATCGAGAGAGGGATCTGGCCAGGCTGGATCCATGGATGGAGGGCCGGGAGGAGCGAGAGAGGGATCTGGCCAGGCTGGATCCATGGATGGAGGGCAGGGAGGAGGTTGGATCCATGGATGGAGGGCAGGGAGGATCTAGAGAGGGACCTGGCCAGGCTGGATCCATGGATGGAGGGCAGGGAGGACCTAGAGGGTTAGTGATTGATGGGAATGGTTGGACTCCATGATCCAATGGGACTTTTCCAACCTGGTGATTCTACGATTTCCCCCTCCCCAGCCCAGGCTGAGGGTCCTGCAGCCCTGGGGTCTCACAGTTGGTGGCTCCTCTCCTGGAGCCCCTTTCCCTACTGGAAGCTGCTCTAAGGTCTCCCTGGAGCCTCCTTTTCCCTGGGCTGAATCCCTCAGGAGGGGACAAGGATGCTCAGAACCCACCTCGAGCTGTCCCCACGCCTCCCTAACCACGTTGGGGGCACTTTTCCTTTCCTTCTTCCCCCCTGGTGGCCTCGTCCCCCTCTCCCCGGTGCCCGGCGCACTCCAAGCTTGGTGACCTTTCATGCTCCGTGCTCCGGCGCTGCCGTCAGCTTGATCGGCTCCGACACCAGCGATGCCACCGCGGCTCCATCGGGGACCACGAGCTGGTCCCAGAGCGAGTGGCAGGGCCACCACGATGGCTTCGCCGCGATTGATCCCTGCAGCTCGGAGTCGCTGGGTGAGGCGGAGCGTGAAGAGCGCTGCACAAGCTCTCCAGGAGCCTTCGTTACCCGCTCTGTCTTGGTGTCACCCGCGAGGGAGATGGGAAAGTCAAGGGGTGGCGGGTGGCTCCAGGGCATGGGGGGGGCGGATCTGGAGAGCTGGATCCGCGTGCTGGCATCGACCCTGGGGCCTCCTTCTCCTTCTCTTCTCCTTCTCCTTCTCCTTCTCCTTCTCCTTCTCCTTCTCCTTCTCCTTCTCCTTCTCCTTCTCCTTCTCCTTCTCCTTCTCCTTCTCCTTCTCCTTCTCCTTCTCCTTCTCCTTCTCCTTCTCCTTCTCCTTCTCCTTCTCCTTCTCCTTCTCCTTCTCCTCCTCCTCCTCCTCCTCCTTCTCCTCCTCCTCCTCCTCCTCCTCCTCCTCCTCCTCCTCCTCCTCTTCCTCCTTCTCCTTCTCCTCCTCCTCCTCCTCCTCCTCCTCCTTCTCCTTCTCCTTCTCCTTCTCCTTCTCCTTCTCCTTCTCCTTCTCCTTCTCCTCCTTCTCCTCCTCCTCCTCCTTCTCCTTCTCCTTCTCCTTCTCCTTCTCCTTCTCCTTCTCCTTCTCCTTCTCCTTCTCCTTCTCCTTCTCCTTCTCCTTCTCCTTCTCCTTCTCCTTCTCCTTCTCCTTCTCCTTCTCCTTCTCCTTCTCCTTCTCCTTCTCCTTCTCCTCCTCCTCCTCCTCCTCCTTCTCCTCCTCCTCCTCCTCCTCCTCCTCCTCCTCCTCCTCCTCCTCTTCCTCCTTCTCCTTCTCCTCCTCCTCCTCCTCCTCCTCCTCCTCCTTCTCCTTCTCCTTCTCCTTCTCCTTCTCCTTCTCCTTCTCCTTCTCCTTCTCCTTCTCCTCCTTCTCCTCCTCCTCCTCCTTCTCCTTCTCCTTCTCCTTCTCCTTCTCCTTCTCCTTCTCCTTCTCCTTCTCCTTCTCCTTCTCCTTCTCCTTCTCCTTCTCCTTCTCCTTCTCCTTCTCCTTCTCCTTCTCCTTCTCCTCCTCCTTCTCCTTCTCCTCCTCCTTCTCCTCCTCCTTCTCCTTCTCCTTCTCCTTCTCCTTCTCCTCCCCTTCTCTTTCTTCTCCTCCTTCTCCTCCTTCTATTTCTCCTCCTTCTCATCCTCCTCCTCATCCTCCTCTTTCTCCTCCTTCTCCTCCTCGTCCTACATCATCTCCTTCTCCATCTTCTCCTCCTACTTGTCCTCCTCCTTCTCATCCTCCTCTTTCTCCTCCTTCTCCCTCTTTTTGTCCTCCTCCTCCCCCTTCTCCTCCTTTTCCTCCTCGTTCTCCTCTTTCTTCTTCTCCTCCTTCTCCCCCAGCGGACTCTGATCTTCTCTCTCCTTGCAGGTCGAGTCTTCAACGGCTCCGCCAAGCCCATCGACAGTGGTCCCCCTGTCATGGCCGAGGACTTTCTGGACATCAACGGTGACGGCTCTGGCCAACGGCTTTTGCTTTCCCAACTACTTTTACCCCCAATTCCAGAGGGTCTCGGGGCAGCCCAGCATCCTAGGATGGATGGATCCATGGATCCGCGTCCTGATGGCTGGAGCTACCCTGTCCCCTAGGGCTGTTGAGCATCGTAGACCATGGTCAGGATGGGGAGCTGCTCCGAAAAGGTCCATCCAAGCCCATCGGGGTGGTGGGACGGGTGCAGGATGGTTCCTGGTGACCCATCCCACCCCAAGGATGCTTCATCCTTCATTCCACAAGCTCTCGCCCCATTTTTTTTAGCACCCGTGGGGTGAACCTTCTTCTTCTTCTTCTTCTTGTTCGGGGTCCCTCATTCCCTTTTCTGCTCCAGGCCAACCCATCAACCCCCACAGCCGCATCTACCCCGAGGAGATGATCCAGACCGGCATCTCCCCCATCGACGTGATGAACAGCATCGCCCGGGGACAGAAGATCCCCATCTTCTCCGCCGCTGGGCTCCCCCACAACGAGGTGGGTCCCCGTGGGGCTCTGAGCCCCCAGGAGCACAGGGAGCGGGAAGAGGATGGGAGGATTTGGGGGGTGCTGGAGCATCTCCTGAGGAGCTCAGCTCGCTAGGATGGGTCAGACCCAGCTTTCGGGGTGCCCTTCTCCTTCCTTCTCCTCCCTCCTCCTCCTCTTTCTTCCTCCTCCTCTCTTCCTCCTCCTTCCTCCCTCCTTCTCCTCCTTCCTCCTTCTCTTCTGTCCTGTCTCCTCCTTCCTCCTCTTCCCTTCTCCTTCCTCCCCTTCTCTTCTCCTTCCTCCTCTCCTCCTCCTCCTTCCTCCCTCCTTCTCTTCTGTCCTGTCTCCTCCTTCTCCTTTTCCCTTCTCCTTCCTCCTCTTCCCTTTTCCTTCCTCCTCTTCCCTTCTCCTTCCTCCTCTTCCCTTTTCCTTCCTCCTCTTCCCTTCTCCTTCCTCCTCTTCCCTTTTCCTTCCTCCTCTTCCCTTCTCCTTCCTCCTCTTCACTTCTCCTTCTTCCTCTTCCCTTTTCCTTCCTCCTCTTCCCTTCTCCTTCCTCCTCTTCCCTTTTCCTTCCTCCTCTTCCCTTCTCCTTCCTCCTCTTCCCTTTTCCTTCCTCCTCTTCCCTTCTCCTTCCTCCTCTTCCCTTTTCCTTCCTCCTCTTCCCTTTTCCTTCCTCCTCTTCCCTTCTCCTTCCTCCTCTTCCCTTTTCCTTCCTCCTCTTCCCTTCTCCTTCTTCCTCTTCCCTTTTCCTTCCTCCTCTTCCCTTCTCCTTCCTCCTCTTCCCTTTTCCCTCCTCCTCTTCCCTTCTCCTTCTTCCTCTTCCCTTTTCCTTCCTCCTCTTCCCTTCTCCTTCCTCCTCTTCCCTTTTCCTTCCTCCTCTTCCCTTCTCCTTCTTCCTCTTCCCTTTTCCTTCCTCCTCTTCCCTTTTCCTTCCTCCTCTTCCCTTCTCCTTCTTCCTCTTCCCTTCTCCTTCCTCCCCTTCTCTTCTTCCTCCTCTCCTCCTCCTCCTCCCTCCCTCTTCCTTCCTCCTCTTCCTCCTTCCCCTTCTTTCTCCCCCTTCCTCCTCTTCCCTTCTCCTCCCTCCCTCCTCCTCCTCCTTCCTTCCCCGACCACCCAGAGCGATGGGTTAGTGCAGGCAGGGGAAGGGAAGCCCGGGTCGCTCCGTGCCTCAGTTTCCCCGTCTGCAGATCAAGGGGGTAACTACATCGAGAGCTGCGCTGGGTAGGGGGAGGCGATCGGGGCTGATGGGGGGGGGGGGCTCGATCCCATGGTTGGGGGGGGGAGCCCAGACCACCCCGTGCTCCCACCAGGAGATCCAAGATCCCCGTGGATCCACGATCCAAGATCCCCGTGGATCCACGATCCAAGATCCCCGTGGATCCACGATCCCACGATCCATGGGGACACCGAGGGTGGTGGGTGCCCGTCCCGGGATGATCTCCTCCTGCCTCCATCCCTGTCCCACCACAGATCGCTGCTCAGATCTGCCGGCAGGCCGGCTTGGTGAAGAAATCCAAGGATGTGATGGATTTCCACGAGGACAACTTCGCCATCGTCTTCGCTGCCATGGGGGTGAGTCGGGGCCGGGACAGGACGCGTAGGTGGCCTCGCTGCCACCTCCCTGCGCCGCTTGTCCCCCTCCTGCCTCAGTTTCCCCGTGTAGGAAGCTGCCCGGCCTCTCCTCCCAGGTGAACATGGAGACGGCGCGGTTCTTCAAGTCGGACTTTGAGGAGAACGGCTCCATGGAGAACGTCTGCCTCTTCCTCAACCTGGCCAACGACCCCACGTGAGGCAGCCCCGTGGCTCTGACGTGCGGCTCCCCTCCTCATCCTTCTCCCTCTCGTTCCTTCTTCCATCATCTTCATCCTCCCCTTCTCCCTCTCCTCGTTCCTCCTTCCATCATCTTCCTCCTTCCCTCCTCCCTCTCCTCGTTCCTCCTTCCATCATCTTCCTCCTTCCCTTCTCCCTCTCCTCGTTCCTCCTTCCATCATCTTCCTCCTCCCCTTCTCCCTCTCCTCGTTCCTCCTTCCATCATCTTCCTCCTCCCCTTCTCCCTCTCCTCGTTCCTTCTTCCATCATCTTCCTCCTTCCCTTCTCCCTCTCCTCGTTCCTCCTTCCATCATCTTCCTCCTTCCCTTCTCCCTCTCCTCGTTCCTCCTTCCATCATCTTCCTCCTTCTCTTCTCCCTCTCCTCGTTCCTCCTTCCATCATCTTCCTCCTTCCCTTCTCCCTCTCCTCGTTCCTCCTTCCATCATCTTCCTCCTTCCCTTCTCCCTCTCCTCGTTCCTCCTTCCATCATCTTCCTCCTTCCCTTCTCTCTCTCCTCGTTCCTCCTTCCATCATCTTCCTCCTTCTCTTCTCCCTCTCCTCGTTCCTCCTTCCATCATCTTCCTCCTCCCCTTCTCCCTCTCCTCGTTCCTCCTTCCATCATCTTCCTCCTTCCCTTCTCTCTCTCCTCGTTCCTCCTTCCATCATCTTCCTCCTTCTCTTCTCCCTCTCCTCGTTCCTCCTTCCATCATCTTCCTCCTCCCCTTCTCCCTCTCCTCGTTCCTCCTTCCATCATCTTCCTCCTTCCCTTCTCCCTCTCCTCGTTCCTGCTTCCATCACCTTCTTTCCTCCTGCTCTTCTCCCTCATGTTCCTTCCTCCTTCCGTCACCTTCCCTTGTCATCCCCCTCCTTCTTCCTCCTCCTTCTTCCTTCCTCCTCCTTCCCTCGCCTTCTCTCATCTTTCTCCTTCCCTCACCTTCCTCCTCCTCCTTCTTCCTCCTCCTTCCTTCTTTACTTCCTTCTTTTCCTTCCTTCCCCTTCCTCCTTCCTTCCTTCCTCCTCCTCCCTTCTCCTCTTTCCTTCCTTCGTCCTCCCTTCTCCTTCCTTCTCCTTTTTCCTTGCTCCTTCTCCTCCTTCCTCCCTCTTCCTCCTCCATCCTTCCTCCCGCCTCCTTTCTCCCTCCTCCTCCTCCTTCCTCCCTTCTCAGGGTACCCAGCACCCTCTGCCCTGGGTGGGGTGGTGGGTGCCTCCCTTCTCCTCCTCCTCCTCCTCCTCCTCCTCCTCCTCCTCCTCCTCCTCCTCCTCCTCCTCCTCCTCCTTCTCCTTCTCCTTCTCCTTCTCCTTCTCCTTCTCCTTCTCCTTCTCCTTCTCCTTCTCCTTCTCCTTCTCCTTCTCCTTCTCCTTCTCCTTCTCCTTCTCCTTCTCCTTCTCCTCCATCCCTCGTTCCCAGCCCAGAGCCCCCAGGTTTGGGGGTTCCCGGGGGTTTCCCTCTCCCCAAAGCCAACATCCTGGGATGCTCTGCGGGATCTGGGATCTGGGGGTGCCCACCCTGTCCCCCTCGCAGGATCGAGCGCATCATCACGCCCCGCCTGGCCCTCACCACCGCCGAGTTCCTCGCCTACCAGTGCGAGAAGCACGTGCTGGTCATCCTGACGGACATGAGCTCCTACGCCGAGGCCCTGCGCGAGGTCAGCGTGCCCAGGGTTCTTGGGGTTCCTGGGGCGCTCGGGGTGCCCAGGATCTCTGGGTTCTCAGGATTCTTTGAGGTTTTGGGGTGTTTGGGGTGCTCAGGGTATCTGGGTTCCCAGGGTTCTTGGAGTGTTCGGGGTGCTCAGGGTATCTAGGTTCCCAGGGTTCTTGGAGTGTTCGGGGTGCTCAGGGTATCTAGGTTCCCAGGGTTCTTGGAGTGTTCGGGGTGCTCAGGGTATCTAGGTTCCCAGGGTTCTTGGAGTGTTCGGGGTGCTCAGGGTATCTAGGTTCCCAGGGTTCTTGGAGTGCTCAGGGTATCTGGGTTCCCAGGGTTCTTGGGGTGTTTGGGGTGCTCAGGGTATCTGGGTTCCCAGGGTTCTTGGAGTGATCGGGGTGCTCAGGGTATCTGGGTTCCCAGGGTTCTTGGAGTGTTCGGGGTGCTCAGGGTATCTGGGTTCCCAGGGTTCTTGGAGTGATCGGGGTGCTCAGGGTATCTAGGTTCCCAGGGTTCTTGGAGTGTTCGGGGTGCTCAGGGTATCTGGGTTCCCAGGGTTCTTGGAGTGATCGGGGTGCTCAGGGTATCTGGGTTCCCAGGAGTCTTGGAGTGTTTTGGGTGCTCAGGGTATCTGGGTTCCCAGGAGTCTTGGAGTGTTCGGGGTGCTCAGGGTATCTGGGTTCCCAGGGTTCTTGGGGTGTTTGGGGTGCTTAGGGTGCTCAGGATGTCTGAGTTCCCAGGGTTCTTGGCATGTTTGGGGTTCTTGGAGTATTTCGCATTCTTGGGGTGCTTAGGGTGCTCAGGATATCTGGGTTCCCAGGCTTCTTGGAGTGTTTGAGGTGTTCAGGATGTCTGGGTTCCCAGGGTTCTTGGGGTGTTTAGGGTGCTCAGGATATCTGGGGTCCCAGAGTCCTTGGAGTGTTTGGGGTGCTTGGGGTGCTCAGGATATCTGGGTTCCCAGGGTCCTTGGAGTGTTTGGGGTTCTTGGAGTGTTTGGGGTGCTTGGGGTGCTCAGAGAGCTCAGGATGTCTGGGTTCCCAGGGTTCTTGGAATGTTTGGGGTGCTCAGGATACCTGGGTTCCCAGGGTTCTTGGAATGTTTGGGGTGCTCAGGATATCTGGGTTCCCAGGGTTCTTGGAGTGTTTGGGGTTCTTGGAGTGTTTGGGGTGCTTGGGGTGCTCAGAGAGCTCAGGATGTCTCAGTTCCTGGGGTTCTTAGAGTGTTTGGGGTGCTTGGGGTGCTCAGGGTGCCCAAGATATCTGTGTCCTCAGGGTTCTTGGAGTGTTTGGGGTGCTGAGGGTGCCCAGGATATCTGGGTTCTCAGGGTTCTTGGAGAGTTTGGGGTGCTCAGAGTGCTCAGGATGTCTGGGTTCCCAGGGTTCTCGAGGTGCTCAGGATATCTGGGTTCCCAGGGTTCTTGGAGTGTTTGGGGTGCTCAGAGTGCTCAGGATATCTGGGTTCCCGGGGTGCTTGGGGTGCTCAGAGTGCTCAGGATACCTGGGTTCTCAGGGTTCTTGGGGTGCTCAGGATATCTGGGTTCCCGGGGTGCTTGGGGTGCTCAGTGTTCTCAGGATATCTGGGTTCCCAGGGTTCTTGGGGTGCTCAGGATATCTGGGTTCCCGGGGTGCTTGGGGTGCTCAGAGTGCTCAGGATATCTGGATTCTCAGGGTTCTTGGGGTGCTCAGAGTGCTCAGGATACCTGGATTCCCAGGGTTCTTGGGGTGCTTGGGATGCTCAGAGTGCTGAGGATATCTGGGTTCTCAGGGTTCTTGGAGAGTTTGGGGTGCTTGGGGTGCTCAGAGTGCTCAGGATGTCTGGGTTCCCAGGGTTCTTGGAGTGTTTGGGGTGCTCAGAGTGCTCAGGATATCTGGGTTCCCAGGGTTCTTGGGGTGCTCAGGATATCTGGGGTCCCGGGATTCTTGGGGTGCTCAGAGTGCTCAGGATATCTGGGTTCCCGGGGTGCTTGGGGTGCTCAGAGTGCTCAGGATATCTGGGTTCCCAGGGTTCTTGGGGTGCTCAGGATACCTGGGTTCCCAGGGTGCTTGGGCTGCTCAGAGTGCTCAGGATATCTGGGTTCCCAGGGTTCTTGGGGTGCTCAGGATACCTGGGTTCCCAGGGTGCTTGGGGTGCTCAGAGTGCTCAGGATATCTGGGTTCCCAGGGTTCTTGGGGTGCTCAGGATATCTGGGTTCCCGGGGTGCTTGGGGTGCTCAGAGTGCTCAGGATATCTGGGTTCCCGGGGTGCTTGGGGTGTTCGGGGTGCTCAGGATACCTGGATTCTCAGGGTTCTTGGAGTGTTTGGGACACCCGGGGTGCTTGAGGTGCTCAGGGTGCTTGAGGTTCTTGAGGTTCTTGGGGTTCTCGAGGTGCTGGATCCCCCCAGCCCTGAGGGCACCCACCGTCCCTCAGGTTTCTGCTGCCCGGGAGGAGGTTCCCGGCCGCCGCGGCTTCCCCGGCTACATGTACACGGACTTGGCCACCATCTACGAGCGAGCCGGGCGTGTGGAGGGCAGGAACGGCTCCATCACCCAGATCCCCATCCTGACCATGCCCAACGACGGTCGGTGACCCCGAGGGACACGGGGGGGGGGTCCCCATAGCGGGTCGTGGTGCCACCACCGTGCCCACCCTGGGAAACCAACACCCAATTGTGGTGGTCGAACACGTTTTGGTGGAGCTCGTGGGATGTGGTGGGGGCGGAGGAGCTGGCTCAGATGCTTCAGGGTTGGTTTCCCCTCTCTGGATGCTCAGAGAGGTGGGTTTGGGTGTTGTTCTTCAGCCAAAGGGTGGGTGGTGGCACCTGGAGGTGCTCGCAGAGGTGGATGAAGGTGGCCGCACGCGTGGATGAACCTAAACCAGGTTCTTGTCAGCCCAGCGTGGCTTCCCCAGGGCCGCGGTGCTCTGGTCACACCCCAACACGGGACACAGCCCCGTCCCAAGCCAACCAGACGTGGTTTTGGGGTCCCACCACCCTGATTTCCCTCCCCAGACATCACCCACCCCATCCCCGACCTGACGGGCTTCATCACCGAGGGGCAGATCTACGTTGACCGGCAGCTCCACAACAGGCAGGTCCGTTCCGTGCCCTTTCCCGGCTCCGGGACGGGATGGATCCGACCTCACCGGCATCACGTGGGGCTGGAAACCACCTGAGAGCACCTGGATGCTGGGTGGGAGATGGGGATGAAGGTCCCCTCGCCCAGATGGAGGCGCAGCAGGAAAATACGGGTGGGTTCCTCTCGCCCCGTAGATTTATCCCCCCATCAACGTGCTGCCCTCGCTCTCCCGCCTGATGAAGTCGGCCATCGGCGAGGGAATGACCAGGAAGGACCACGGGGATGTCTCCAACCAGCTGGTAAGAGCTGGGAACGATGGTGGAGAGGAGAAATGGGATGGGGTTGCTCCAAGCCCCATCCCACCTGACCTTCAGCACCTCCAGGAATGGGATCTGGGGGTTCTGGTGGATGGCAGGTTAGAATCGTGGAGTCGTGGGATGATTTGGGTTGGAAGGGACCTCAAAACCCATCCAAGTCCCACCTCCTGCCATGGGCAGGGACACCTCCCACCGGATCCGGTTGCTCCCAGCCCCATCCCACCTGGCCTTCAGCACCTCCAGGAATGGGATCTGGGGGTTCTGCTTGATGACAATCGTGGAACCGTGGATCTGGTTGGGTTGGAAGGGTCCTCCAAGCCCATCCCGTTCCAGCCCATGAGCACCTTTCACTGGATCCCGTTGCTCCCAGCCCCATCCCACCTGGCCTTCAGCACCTCCAGGAATGGGATCTGGGGGTTCTGCTTGATGACAATCGTGGAACCGTGGATCGGGTTGGGTTGGAAGGGTCCTCCAAGCCCATCCCGTTCCAGCCCACGAGCACCTTTCACTGGATCCCGTTGCTCCCAGCCCCATCCCACCTGGCCTTCAGCACCTCCAGGGATGGGATCTGGGGGTTCTGCTTGATGACAATCGTGGAACCGTGGATCGGGTTGGGTTGGAAGGGTCCTCCAAGCCCATCCCGTTCCAGCCCACGAGCACCTTTCACTGGATCCGGTTGCTCCAAGCCCCATCCAACCTGGATGGAGCAGCCACAGCTTCCCTGGACCAGCAAATGCCCACAAACTAACCAAGCGCAGGGTGTCCCCAGGGCGCAGGGTGCCCGGCGGGGTGCCTGGAGCGTCCGTCTGTCCACCCCGCAGTACGCCTGCTACGCCATCGGCAAGGACGTGCAGGCCATGAAGGCCGTGGTGGGAGAAGAGGCGCTCTCCGCCGACGACCTCCTCTACCTGGAGTTCCTGCAGAGGTTCGAGAAGCAGTTCATCTCCCAAGGTGAGGAGAGCGCCCGGAGCCGGACGGGGAGGCGGGGGGACTGGACCAGATCCCCCAACGTCTCCTTCCACCTCTTCCCAGGTCCCTACGAGAACCGGAGCATCTTCGAGTCCTTGGACATCGGGTGGCAGCTGCTGCGCATCTTCCCCAAGCAGCTGCTGAAACGCATCCCCGAGACCATCCTGGCCGAGTTCTACCCTCGTGAGGCCAAGGGGTCGGGCCAGGGGCCAGCCGGCACGGCCCTCTGACCCCCTGCTCCAGCTCCAGCATGAGAAGGTCACCTTTGAGGAGCAGCCTTGCCTCCTCCAAGCTCCTAAGGACCGTCCTGGGGTGGGGTTGGTTGGGATTAACCACCACGAGCGTGCAGAGGGCTGTGGGACCGCGGTGAGGAACCTCTTCTCCTTGCGCAATAAAACCAGTGTGGCCACCAAAACAGCTTCATGGAATCCCAGAATCACCAGGTCGGAAAGGACCCATCGGATCACGGAGTCCAACCGTTCCCATCAATCACTAACCCGTGTCCCTCAGCACCTCGTCCACCCGGCCCTTAAACCCCTCCAGGGACTCAACCCCCTCCCTGGTGCCTCTGACAGGCAACAATCACCCTTTCCATGAGAAATTTTTTCCTGCTGTCCCTCCTGAGCCTCCCCTGGTGGAGCTTGAGGCCATTCCCTCTCGTCCTGTCCCCTGTCCCTGGGGAGAAGAGCCCAGCTCCCTCCTCTCCACAACCTCCTCTCAGGGAGTTGCAGAGAGCAATGAGCTCTCCCCTCAGCCTCCTCTTCTCCAGGCTGAACCCCCCCAGCTCTCTCAGCCGCTCCTCTTCTTCTCCAGCCCCCTCCCCAGCTCCGTTCTCTTCTCTGCACTCGCTCCAGCCCCTCAACATCCTTCTGGTGCTGAGGGGCCCAGCACTGACCCCAGGATTCGAGGAGCCGTCTCCCCAGGGCCGAGGCCAGAGGGAGAAGAACCTCCCTGGCCCTGCTGGCCACGCCGGGGCTGCTCCAAGCCAAGATGCCCTTGGCCTCCTTGGCCCCCTGGGCCCCTGCTGGCTCCTGTTCCACCAACCCCCCCAGGTCCTTCTCCTCCAGGCACTTTCCAGGCTTCTCCTAGGCTGGAGCTGCTCAGGGTTCTTGTGCCCCAAGAGCAGGACCCGCCGTTTGGCCTCGTTAACCTCATCCCGTTGGTCTCAGCCCATGGATCCAGCCTGTTCAGATCCCTTTGGAGCCTCCCGACCCTCCAGCAGATCCAGCTCCCCCCCAGCTCAGTGTCACCCCAAACTCGCTCAGGGCGCCCTCGATGCCTCCATCCAGGTCGTTGATAAAGACGCTGAGCAGGGCTGGAGCCAGCGCTGAGCCCTGGGGACACCGCGTGGCACTGGCCTCCAGCTGGAGGTCACTCCATCTCCCACCACCCTCTGGGCCCTCCGGCCAACCAGTTTCCCACCCAGGAGATCGTTCTTCTCCTCTCCAGGCCAGAGGGGACAGTTTCCGAAGCAGAATGCTGGGAGAAACCGTCAAAGGCTTTACTGAGGTCCAAGAAGATCCATCCCCAGCCCTTCCCTCGTCCAGCACGTGGTCGCAGAAGGTGATCGGGTTAGTTTGGCAAGACCTGCCTTTCATCAATGCCCCGATCGCCCGGTTCTCTTGCACGGGCATCGTGATGCCCTCCAGATCTCCTCTTCCGTGACTTTTCCTGGCACTGAGGTCAGACTGACAGGCCTGCAGCTCCCTGGATCCTCCCCGTGGCCCTTGTCGATGGGCATCACACCAGCCTCCAGTCCCGCGGAGCTTCCCCAGTAAATGTCACGGAGCGCGGGCGCCCATCGCCTCCTGCCCTTTCCCACCGCCCGCTCCGTATCGAGTGGATTCCTCTCCCCTGATTGCACCCGCTCAGACATCCGTGAAAAATCAATGCCGGCTCGGCTCCTGCGGGACGGGGACGCTGAGCCGAAGCCACCGGAGCAGAGACGCCGCGGAGCGCAGCTCCGTGTTAATGGAGGGGCCTTAAAGATGGAATCAGCCAAGCTCCTTCCCAAGCTGGAGCATCTCTGCCGGTGGATCCCGGAGCAGCCGCGCCTCAGCCCTGGGAATGAGGAGGGGTTTGGGGATGGAAGGAATCCAAGAGTTTGGTGACGGAACCAAGCTGGGCGGCTTGGGCGATGGGCTGGAGAGGAAGAAGGATGGAGCCAGAGGGAAGGGATGCAGAAGGGAAGGATGGATCCATGGGGAAGGGATGGATCCACGTAGGAGTGTTGGATCCAGAGGGATAGGAGGGACGGAGAGGGGAAGGAGGGTTCCATGTGGAAGGGATGGACTCAGAGGGAAAGGAAGGATCCAAAGGGAAAGGAGGGATGCAGAGAGAAAGGATCAAGGCATGTGGAAGGGATGGAGCCAGAGGGAAAGGACGGATGCAGAGGGACTTGGACACTACGGACAAGTGGGTCTGGGAGAACCTCATGAGGTTCAACCAGGCCAAGGTCCTAAACCTGGGTCAAGGAATCCATGGATTCAATCCAGGCTGGGTGGAGAACAGCTTGGGAGCAGCTCTGAGGAGAAGGACTTGGGGGGCTGAGGGAGGAGAAGCTCCACAGGAGCCACCAACGTGAGCTCCCAGCCCAGAAACCCCCCGTGTCCTGGGCTGCATCCAGAGCCGCGTGGCCACCAGGGCCAGGGAGGGGATCCTGCCCCTCTGCTCCGCTCGGGGAGACCCACCTGGAGCCCTGGGTCCAGCTCTGGAGTCCTCAGCACGGGGAGGACATGGAGCTGGGGGAGCGAGTCCAGAGGAGGCCACGGAGATGATGTGAGGGCTGGAGAACCTCCCGTAGGAGGCTGAGAGGGTTGGGGTTGTTCAACCTGGAGAAGGCTCTAGGAAAGCTCGAGAGAGACTTTTTCCAAGGGCCTGGAGTGATGCAACGAGGGGGAACAGCTTTAAGTTGGAAGGGGAAGATTTAGATTGGAGATCAGGAAGAAATTCTTCACGTGGGGAGACCCTGGCCCAGGTTGCCCAGAGCAGGGGTGGCTGCTCCATCCCTGGAGGGGTTCAAGGCCAGGTTGGATGGGGCTTGGAGGTCCCTCTCAAGCCAATCCATGATTCTATGATCGGTGTCTCCAGCCTCCACTCTTGGCTCCTTCCCAAACTCAACACGATGAGCAGGAAGAGCTTTCCCCACGGGCTCAACCCCCGAGCGACGGCTCCGCTCCAGCAAACTCCAACTACAGCTTTTATTGGACAGAAACCGCAGTTCCGGGCCCCAAAATGAACCGTTTTCCTTGGAAACTCCTCAAAAATCCGGGTGTTCCTGCCCTAAAACCACACGTGGCCCCAGCTCCGGGTCAGCACGGGGAGGTTCGGTGCTGCCCCCTCTGAGAGCAACCAACAACGAAGCAAAAATAGGGGGAAACCCCTATTTTTTTTAGATTACAAGGAACAAGAACGAAAGATTCACCTCCTTCTCCGTAGGATCATCCCTTTTTTCCTCCCTTTTAGGAAAGGAGGGAGCTCAGCAGCTCCAGGAACACCAAGAAGACACCCCAGGGAGGCCGAGGGGTGGAGCGGAGAATCGCTCTCTGGTAAAGCTCTTCCCAGCTGCCTCAGAAAGGGAAAAAAAAAAAACCTGGAAAGGAGAAACCCAGATGTTTCCGACATTAAACTCGAGCAAAAGGTGCTGCTGAGCCCCTCCAGGTCACCTCCTGGCCGCGATGGGTTGGTTTGGTTAGAATTCCTGGCTCCGTGTGGACCTGTCCGGCGCGATCCGCTTCCGCACCGAGGGAACGGATCCCCCGAAACGCCACGAGGCACAAATCCTGGATGGGAAGAGCCTCCTCGTGCTCCCGCTGGAGCAGGGGAATCAGGAAAGTGGTGCCAAAAGGCACAAGGCCGCGGCGAGCGCCTCTCCCAGCGCTGCCGGCACCTCCACTCGCTTCCCAGTTTAGGTTTTCCCAGCAAAATCCCTTCGGGAGACGGAGAGGAGGGGGTGGGCGAGGTCTGGGGACGTAGATACCTCGTGGTGTCCCCAAAGTCCGGGCATTCCCGGCTCCGTCACCGCAGCCGAGGGCTCAATAAATCTTCTGTCGGCTGGGCAGGATGGCCTCCTTGATGAAGGAGAAGATGAGGAGGATCCCGGAGCGTTTGCCTCGCTTCCCTTTGGTGAAGTAGTTGGAAACCACATCGTCTGCAGGGAAAAAGGAAGAAAGATCAAACATAAACCGGGGACGGACCCGGAGTGGCCTGGGAATGGAGATAAATCCCCTGGGCGGATGGTCTATAGAGGGACCTGGCCAGGCTGGATCCATGGATGGAGGGCAGGGAGGATCTAGAGAGGGACCTGGCCAGGCTGGATCCATGGATGGAGGGCAGGGGGGATCTAGAGAGGGATCTGGCCAGGCTGGATCCATGGATGGAGAGCAGGGAGGATCTAGAGAGGGATCTGGCCAGGCTGGATCCATGGATGGAGGGCAGGGAGGATCGAGAGAGGGATCTGGCCAGGCTGGATCCATGGATGGAGGGCAGGGAGGATCTAGAGAGGGATCTGGCCAGGCTGGATCCATGGATGGAGGGCAGGGAGGATCTAGAGAGGGATCTGGCCGGGCTGGATCCATGGATGGAGGGCAGGGGGGATCTAGAGAGGGATCTGGCCAGGCTGGATCCATGGATGGAGGGCAGGGAGGATCTAGAGAGGGACCTGGCCAGGCTGGATCCATGGATGGAGGGCAGGGAGGATCTAGAGAGGGATCTGGCCAGGCTGGATCCATGGATGGAGGGCAGGGGGGATCTAGAGAGGGATCTGGCCAGGCTGGATCCATGGATGGAGGGCAGGGAGGATCTAGAGAGGGATCTGGCCAGGCTGGATCCATGGATGGAGGGCAGGGAGGATCCAGAGAGGGGTTTGAGTCCCCTTCCCTGAGGGGTTTAAGGGCCAGGTGGACGAGGTGCTGAGGGACACGGGTCAGTGATTGATGGGAACGGTTGGACTCCGTGATCCGGTGTTTCCTTTCCAACCTGGTGATTCTACGAACGAGGATGGAACAGGACGTTTTGAGCAGGAGCTGCTGTCGGAAGCCTCGGGAATTCTCACCTCCGGGCTGCACCGTGGAGGGCAGCACGTTCTCCCCGGCCGACAAGGAGACGAAGAACGCGAAGGGAATCAACCAGAGGCAGAAGGTGAAGTAGGCGAGGACCTGAGTGCGGAGCGAGAGAGGCGCTGAGAGCCGAGCTGGCACCCACGGGCGCCCCCACGGCTCCTCCTGAACCCCTGGAAACACGGAAACCCCAACCCAGCCCTCCCGGGAGCTGCCATCGTCAAGAAGGAAACGCCCCGCGCCCACTCCAGGCTCCAGAAAACTTGAGCCGACCCCAAAAAAACTACTTTTTCCTTCAGTTTTTTTTACATTTGCGGCTACCCAAACGCCCTCGGAATGCGGCTCCTCGCCCCGGAGGATCAAGGGCAGCGAGACAGGAGAACTAGCGATGCAAAAACCAACAAGGAGCCCTTATTCCAAACAGGATAATGACTGCGGTGAGCAGCTAAAAGTGATGAAAAATAACAATATTTGCCATTTCCTCTCATTTTTAGCGTTTCAGACCAAAAATCCAGGCTGGAAACACGTTATTCCTTCAGCCCCAAGGCTACAGCTCGGAAAAGAAGCTGTTTTCTTGGTGCTTGCGAGGGAACGAGCACGGGATCCCCCAGGGAAGTTGTGCAAAAAATAACCTGCGCGCGTCTCGCCGCTGACCGCAAAAAATGGCCTTTTCCTCTCCCTCCCTCCCTCCCTCCCAGCGGCGGCGGCTGGAAAAGCACGACTCGCGTCCTTCCCGAAGGCCTCTCACCTCCGAGAACTGGTAATATTCCTCGGCGAAGTACTGGAAGGCTAAGTAGTGATTGAAAATCACCAGCACTGGGAAAGGGAAAGAGAATAAAAGTCAGGAGACGATCCTACAGGAGCAACACGAGCTTCTTCAAGAGGATCCCACGCCCATGGAATGGGTTGAGTGGGAAGGAACCTCAAAGAGGATCCAGTTCCACCTCCTGCCACGGGCAGGGACGCTTCCCACTGGATCAGGGGCTCCAAGCCTCATCCAACCCGGCCTTGAACCCCTCCAGGGATGGAGCAGCCACCTCTGCCCTGGGCAACCTGGGCAACCAGGGCCTCCCCACCCTCCCAGGAGAACGTTTCCCCCCAAGATCTCATCTCCATCTTCCCTCTTGCAGCTCAAAACCGCTCCCCTCATCCTCTCCCTGCCCTCCCTGATCCAGAGCTCCTCCCCAGCTCTCCTGGAGCCCCTTTCCCTGCTGGAAGCTGCTCCAAGATCTCCCTGGAGCCTTCTCTTCTCCTGAACCCCAACTCCCTCAGCCTGGTCTCCTACGGGAGGTTCTCCAGCCCTCACATCGTCTCCGTGGCCTCCTCTGGACTCGCTCTAAAAGCTCCAGGTCCTTCTCGTGGTGATTAAAAACCACGGCACAAAGCTCAAAGCCCGAGAACCGCGGCACGAAGCTCCGGGACCCTGAGAGCCACTGAGCTCTGGGGCCCCCCGAGAGCCACCGAGCTCAGGACCCCCGAGAGCCACCAAGCTCAGGGGACCCCGAGAGCCACCGAGCTCAGGACCCTTGAGAGCTACCGAGCTCAGGGGACCCCGAGAGCCACCGAGCTCAGGGGCCCCCGAGAGCCACCGAGCTCAGGGGCCCCGAGAGCCACCGAGAGCCACCGAGCTCAGGGGACCCCAAGAGCCACCAAGCTCAGGGACCCCGAGAGCCCCCGAGCTCAGAGCCACCGAGAGCCACCGAGCTCAGAGCCACCGAGAGCCACCGAGCTCAGGGCCCCAAAAGCCACCAAGCTCAGAGCCACCGAGAGCCACCGAGCTCAGGGGACCCCGAGAGCCACCGAGCTCAGGGCTCCCCGAGAGCCACCGAGCTCAGGGCTCCCCGAGAGCCACCGAGCTCAGAGCCACCGAGCTCAGAGCCCCCCGAGAGCCACCGAGCTCAGGGGACCCCGAGAGCCACCGAGCTCAGGGACCCCGAGAGCCACCGAGCTCAGGGCCACCGAGAGGCACCGAGCTCAGGGCCACCGAGAGGCACCGAACTCAGGGCCCCCGAGAGCCACCGAGCTCAGAGCCCCCGAGAGCCACCGAACTCAGGGGCCCCCGAGAGCCACCGAGCTCAGAGCCCCCCAAGAGCCACCGAGCTCAGAGCCCCCCGAGAGCCACCGAGCTCAGAGCCCCAAAAGCCACTGAGCTCAGGGGCCCCGAGAGCCACCGAGCTCAGGGGACCCCGAGAGCCACCGAGCTCAGGGGACCCCGAGAGCCACCGAGCTCAGGGGACCCCCGAGAGCCACCGAGCTCAGAGCCCCCCGAGAGCCACCGAGCTCAGGGGCCCCCGAGAGCCCCCAAGAGCCCCCGAGAGCCACCGAGAGGCACCGAGCTCAGGGACCCCGAGAGGCACCGAGCTCAGGGACCCCGCGCCCAGAGCAAAGGCCCCACTCACCGCAGGAGAGGATGAAGTTGGGAGAGGTGAGGACGATGAAGGGGAAGGTCCTCAGCAAACCGAAGTAGACGAGGTTGGTGAAGAGCCCCACGCCCACCACGAAGCTGGGGAAGCGTTCGAAGAGGTAGAGCCCGACCAGCACGGCCGAGGAGAACTGGAAGAGACACCAGCGAGAGCTGCTCGTGGCGGGATCCAGGTGGGATTTGGAGTCCTCCGAGAGCTCCACATCTCCCAACCCACCTCCCTCGCGGCGCCGGCCCCGTGGGGAAGGTCCAAGCAGGAATCCCACCCGGTTCCTGGTGGGGAAACGCCGCGCTTGGGCCTCGGTTTCCCGATTCGATACAGGTTTCTCGGGAAGCGGAGCAGCTTTGGAGAAGCGGGAGCTTCCCAACCGTTCCGCGGTTGCGGCAGCCGCGGGGACTCACCCAGATCATGTACTTGATGATCCTCCTGGTGACAACCGTGTACTCCTCGATCAGCTCCGCCAAGTAGTAGAGCCCAGCAGCTGCCGGAGAAACGCTCGGCTCAGCCCCGCCACCGGCACCCCCAGGGCACCCCCAGCACCTCAGGGACACCCCGGGGACCTCCCGGAATCCCTGGAGAACTCCAGGAGCTTCAGGAGGACCCATGGGATCTCCTCCCCAAACTCTAGAGCATCCAGGAACGTCCAGTCTTTGGAACTTCCCAGTATCTCCGGAGCATCCAGGAACCTCAAGTCTTTGGAGCTTCCCAGAACCTCAGGGGCACCCAGGAACCCCGAGTCTTTGGAGCTTCCCAGGACCTCAGGGACACCCAGGAACCCCGAGTCTTTGGAACTTCCCAGTATCTCCGGAGCATCCAGGAACCTCAAGTCTTTGGAGCTTCCCAGAACCTCAGGGGCACCCAGGAACCCCGAGTCTTTGGAGCTTCCCAGAACCTCAGGGGCACCCAGGAACCCCCAGTTTTTGGAGCTTCCCAGGACCTCAGGGACACCCAGGAACCCCCAGTCTTTGGAGCTTCCCAGAACCTCAGGGACACCCAGGAACCCCCAGTTTTTGGAGCTTCCCAGGACCTCAGGGGCACCCAGGAACCCCGAGTCTTTGGAGCTTCCCAGGACCTCAGGGGCACCCAGGAACCCCGAGTCTTTGGAGCTTCCCAGGACCTCAGGGACACCCAGGAACCCCGAGTCTTTGGAGCTTCCCAGAACCTCAGGGACACCCAGGAACCCCCAGTTTTTGGAGCTTCCCAGGACCTCAGGGGCACCCAGGAACCCCGAGTCTTTGGAGCTTCCCAGGACCTCAGGGGCACCCAGGAACCCCGAGTCTTTGGAGCTTCCCAGGACCTCAGGGGCACCCAGGAACCCCGAGTCTTTGGAGCTTCCCAGGACCTCAGGGACACCCAGGAACCCCGAGTCTTTGGAGCTTCCCAGAACCTCAGGGGCACCCAGGAACCCCGAGTCTTTGGAGCTTCCCAGGACCTCAGGGGCACCCAGGAACCCCGAGTCTTTGGAGCTTCCCAGGACCTCAGGGACACCCAGGAACCCCGAGTCTTTGGAGCTTCCCAGGACCTCAGGGGCACCCAGGAACCCCGAGTCTTTGGAGCTTCCCAGGACCTCAGGGACACCCAGGAACCCCGAGTCTTTTGAGCTTCCCAGGACCTCAGGGACACCCAGGAACCCCGAGTCTTTGGAGCTTCCCAGAACCTCAGGGGCACCCAGGAACCCCGAGTCTTTGGAGCTTCCCAGAACCTCAGGGGCACCCAGGAACCCCGAGTCTTTTGAGCTTCCCAGAACCTCAGGGGCACCCAGGAACCCCGAGTCTTTGGAGCTTCCCAGAACCTCAGGGGCACCCAGGAACCCCCCAATCCCAGAGACCCATGGGATCCCCTCCTCAAACTCTAGAGGACCCAGGGACCTCCCCCCAACTTTGGGGGCACCCAGGGGAGCTGCCAATTCTAGGTCACCAGGACCCCAAAGCTCTGGGGCAGTCAGGGACCCTCAGGGGGCACCCACGGACCCCCAAATTCTAAGTCACCCAGGACCCCAAACTCTGGGGCACCAAAGACCCCCCAGTCTCAAGGAGACCCACGGGATCCCCTCCTCAAACTCTGGAGCACCTAGGGACCCCCCAATCTCTGGAGCACTCAGGGTCCCCAGGGGGCAACCAGGAGAACCCCAAATTCTAGGTCACCCAGGAGAACCCCAAACTCTGGGGCTGCCAGGACCCCACAATTTAGGGCATCAAGGACCCCTCGACCTCAAGGAGACCCACAGAACCCCCACCCCAAACTGTGGAGCACCCAGGGACCCCCCCAGTCTTGGGGGCTTCAGGGGGCACCCAGGGGACCTCCAAATTATAGGTTACCCAGGACCCTAAAATCTGGGGCTCCGAGGGACCCTCTGGAGCACCCAGGGGACCCCAAATTCTAGCTCACCCAGAACCCCAAACTCTGGGGCACTCAGAGACCCCCACAATCTCAGGGGCACCCGGGACCCTCAGGCGACCCCCCAGTTCTAGGTAACCAGGACCCCAAACTCTGGAGCACCCAGGGGACCCCAAATTCAAGGTCACGCAAGACCCCAATCTCTGTGGCTCCCCACGACCCCCCAGTTTAGGGCACCAAGGACCCCCCAGTCTCAGGGGCATCCAGGAACCCCCAACCTCAGGGGCTTCAGAGGGTCCCTTCAGGACCCCTTAATCTGGGGGCACCCAGGGGGACCCCCAAATTCTAGGTCCTCCAGAATCCTAAACTCTGGGCCACCCAGGGACCCTCAGGGGGCACCAAGGACCCCCCCAATCTCAGGGCCACCCACAGGGCCCCCTCCTCAAATTCTGGAGCATCCAGGGACCCCCCCCCCAAACTCTTGAACACCCAGGGAACCCCAAATTTTAGGTCACCCAGGACCCCCAAATTCTGGGGCTCCCAGGGACCATCAGGGGCACCCAGAGGACCCCCTCCTCAAACTCTGGAGCACCCAGGGACCCCCCCCCAATCTCTGGGGCTTCCAGGGACACTCTGGGGTACCCAGGGGAACCCCAAATTCTAGATCATCCAGGACCTCCATCTCTGTGGCACCCAAAAACCCTCAGAGGCAGCCAAGGGCTTCAGGGGGCACCCAGGGGACCCCAAATTCTAGCTCACCCAGAACCCCAATCTCTGAGGCTCCGAGGGCCCCTCTGGGGCACCCAGGGGACCCCAAATTCTACCTCACCCAGAACCCCAATCTCTGAGGCTCCGAGGGCCCCTCTGGGGCACCCAGGGGACCCCAAATTCTACCTCACCCAGAACCCCAATCTCTGAGGCTCCGAGGGCCCCTCTGGGGCACCCAGGGGACCCCAAATTCTAGCTCACCCAGAACCCCAAACTCTGGGGCACTCAGAGACCCCCACAATCTCAGGGGCACCCAGGGACCCTCAGGCGACCCCCCAGTTCTAGGTAACCAGGACCCCAAACTCTGGAGCACCCAGGACCCCCAATCTCAGGGGCCCCTCAAACCCTGGAGCGCCCCCAGCCCCTCGAGGCCTTCAGGGTCTCGCCCCCCCCCCCCCCCCCCCCCCCCGGTGAATTCTCGGTCCCGCAGGCCCCGGCGCGAGCCGAGCGGGTCGGTGCCCGCGGGGGGGACTCTCTCACCGATGGCGAGAGTGACAAAGGCCACCTGGATGAGGAGAGCGAGCCAGCTCAGCGCCGCGAGGAACCACATGGCGGCCCCGGCGGCGCCCGCCGCCGCCTTCCCCCTCGGAACACGCGGCGCCGGAACCAGCGAGACGAGGCGGAGCGCACCGGGAGGAGCGTCACATCCGGAACCAGCGAGAGGAGGGAGAGCGCACCGGGAGGAGCGTCACATCCGGAACCAGCGAGAGGAGGGAGAGCGCACCGGGAGGAGCGTCACATCCGGAACCAGCGAGAGGAGGCGGAGCTCCGGGCAGAGAGTCACCCACCGAATGCTGCGCGCAACCCCAAGCCCCCCCCCCCCCCCCACTACGGGACGGGAGGACCCAGCGCCCCCTGCAGGCGGGGAGGAGGCAGCGCTGCTCCCTCTCCTCCAAAGCTCTGCCCCACAAGCCCTGCCCCATAGATCCCCCCTAAAGCCCTGCCCCGTAGATCCCCCCTAAAGCCCTGCCCCATAGATCCCCCCTAAAGCCCTGCCCCGTAGATCCCCCCTAAAGCCCTGCCCCATAGATCCCCCCTAAAGCCCTGCCCCATAGATCCCCCCTAAAGCCCTGCCCCGTAGATCCCCCCTAAAGCCCTGCCCCATAGATCCCCCCTAAAGCCCTGCCCCATAGATCCCCCCTAAAGCCCTGCCCCGTAGATCCCCCCTAAAGCCCTGCCCCATAGATCCCCCCTAAAGCCCTGCCCCATAGATCCCCCCTAAAGCCCTGCCCCATAGATCCCCCCTAAAGCCCTGCCCCATAGATCCCTCCTAAAGCCCTGCCCCATAGATCCCCCCTAAAGCCCTGCCCCACAGATCCCCCCTAAAGCCCTGCCCCATAGATCCCCCCTAAAGCCCTGCCCCATAGATCCCCCCTAAAGCCCTGCCCCGTAGATCCCCCCTAAAGCCCTGCCCCACAGATCCCCCCTAAAGCCCTGCCCCCCAGCCCCTGCCCCACTGCTCCCCCACACGTCCTGTCCCCTAAACCCTGCCCCACAGCTCCTGCCCCATAGCCCTTGTACCCCAACTCTGCCTCTCAGCCCCAATAGATGAGGCTCTCCTACCCCCCACGCCCCATGGATGAGGCTCTCCTGCCCCAGACACCCCATGGATGAGGCTCTCCTGCCCCACACACCCCATGGATGAGGCTCTCCTGCCCCACACACCCCATGGATGAGGCTCTCCTGCCCCACACGCCCCATGGATGAGGCTCTCCTGCCCCAGACACCCCATGGATGAGGCTCTCCTGCCCCACACACCCCATGGATGAGGCTCTCCTGCCCCAGACACCCCATGGATGAGGCTCTCCTGCCCCCCCACGCCCCATGGATGAGGCTCTCCTGCCCCAGACACCCCATGGATGAGGCTCTCCTGCCCCAGACACCCCATGGATGAGGCTCTCCTGCCCCACACACCCCATGGATGAGGCTCTCCTGCCCCCACACACCCCATGGATGA
>JAUNZM010001280.1:600000-855540 GCA_033459285.1 Clamator glandarius
CCTTCTAGGCCCGTTGTAGTAGCCCCAGGAATGCTCTAGATCTACCTGGGACCTCTTTTAGGTCCTTCCAGGACGCTAGTAGGAGCCCCAGGATCCCTCTAGATCTACCTGGGACTCATTTCAGGTCCTTCTAGGACCCTTGTAGGAGCTCCAGGAACCCTCTAGATAGAACTAGTACCTCATTCAGGTCCTTCTAGGACCCTTGTAGGAGCCCTAGGATCCCTCTAGATCGAACTAAGACCCACTTAGGGCCTTCTTGGCCCCTTGCGGTAGCCCAAGGAACCCTCTAGAACTACCTAGGAACCCTTTTATGTCCTTCCAGGACGCTAGTAGGAGCCCCAGGAACCCTCTAGATCTACCTAGGATACATTTCAGGTCCTTCTAGGCCCCTTGTAGGAGCCCCAGGAACCCTCTGCATCTACCTTGGACCTATTTAGAGTCATCTGGGGCCCTTGTAGGAGCCCCAGGAACCCTCTAGATTGAACTGGGACCCACTTAGCGCCTTCTAGGCCCCTTGTAGGAGCCCCAGAAACCCTCTAGATCTACCTGGGACCCCTTTTAGGTCCTTCCAGGACCCTCGTAGGAGCCCCAGGAACCCTCTAGATCTACCTGGGACCCCTTCTAGGTCCTTCTAGGACCCTTTTAGGAGCCTTAGGAAACCCTCTAGATCTACCTGGGACCCCTATTAGGTCCTTCTAGGATCCTCCTGGAGCCCCAGAACCCCTCTAGATCGACTGAGACTCGATTAGGTCCTTCTAGGACCCTTGTAAGAGCTCCAGGAAACCCTCTAGATCTACCTGGGACCCCTTTAGGTCCTTCTAGGGCTCTTGTCGGGGCCCCAGGAACACTTTAGATCTACGTTGGACATTTTTAGGTCCTTGTAGCACCCTTGTAGGAGCCTCAGGAACCCTTTAGATCTACCTGGGACCCCTTTCACATCCATCTAAGACCCTTGTAGGAGCCCAGGAACCATCTAGATCTACCTAGGAGCTAAGTAGGTTCTTATAAAACCCTTGTAGGAGGCCCAGGATCCCTCTAGATCTACCTGGGACTCATTTTAGATCCTTCTAGGACCCTTGTACGAGCTCCAGGAACCCTCTGCATCTACCTGGGACCCATTTAGGGTCATCTAGGACGATTTTAGGAGCCCAAGGAACCCTCTAGTTCTACCTGGGACACATTCAGGTCCTTCTTGGACCCTTGTTGGAGCCCCAGGATCCCTCTAGGTAGAACTGGGACCCACTTAGCGCCTTCTAGGCACCCTGTAGGAGTCCCAGGAACCCTCTAGATCTACCTGGGACCCCATTAGGTCCTTATAAAACCCTTGTAGTAGTCCAGGAACCCTCTAGATATGACTGGGACCCCTTTACGTCCTTCTAGGACACATATAGGAGCCCCGGGAACTCTCTAGATCTACCTGGAACCCATTTAGGTCCTTCTAGGACCCTTGTAGGAGCCCCAGGAACCCTTTAGATCTACCTGGTACCTTATTCAGGTCCTTCTAGGACCCTTGTAGGAGCCCCAGGAACACTCTAGATCTATCTGGGACCTTATTCAGGTCCTTCTAGGACCCTTGTAGGAGCCTCAGGAAACCCTCTAGATCTACCTGGGACCCCTTTTAGGTCCTTCTAGGATCCTCCTGGATCCCCAGGAACCCTCTAGGTCTACCTGAGACCCCTTTTAGGTCCTTCTAGAACCCTTGTAGGAGTCCCAGGAACCCTCTAGATCTACCTGGGACCCCTTTAGTCCTTCTAGGGCCCTTGTTGGGGCCCCAGGTACTCTCTAGATGTACGTTGGACATTTTTAGTTCCTTGTAGGACCCTTGTAGGAGCCTCAGGAACCCGTTAGATCTACCTGGGCCCCCTTTCACGTCCATCTAAGACCCTTGTAGGAGCCCAGGAACCATCTAGATCTACCTAGGACATAAGTAGGTTCTTATAAAACCCTTGTAGGAGCCCGAGGAACGCTCTAGATCTACCTGGGACACCTTTAGTTCCTTCTAGGACCCTTGTAGGAGCCCCAGTATCCCTGTAGATCAAACTAAGACCCACTTAGGGCCTTTTGGCCCCTTGTAGTAGCCCAAGGAACCCTCTAGAACTACCTGGGAACCCTTTTAGGTCCTTCCAGGACGCTAGTAGGAGCCCCAGGAACCCTCTAGATCTACCTAGGATACACTTCAGGTCCTTCTAGGCCCCTTGTAGGAGCCCCAGGAACCCTCTGCATCTACCTGGGACCTATTTAGAGTCATCTAGTCCTCCCGTAGGAGCCCCAGGAACCCTCTAGATTAACCTGGGACCCCTTCTAGGTCCTTCTAGGACCATTGTAGGAGCCCCAGGAACCCTCTAGATCTACCTGGGACCCCTATTAGGTCCTTCTAGGACCCTCCTGGAGCCCCAGGAACCCTCTAGATCTACCTGGGACCCCTTTAGGTCCTTCTAGGGCCCTTGTCAGGACCCCAGGTACTGTCTAGATCTACGCTGGACATTTTTAGGTCCTTGTAGCACCCTTGTAGGAGCCTCAGGAACCCTTTAGATCTACCTGGGACCCCTTTTCACATCCATCTAAGACCCTTGTAGGAGCCCAGGAACCATCTAGATCTACCTGAGACTCATTTTAGATCCTTCTAGGACCCTTGTAGGAGCCCCTGGAACCCTCTGCATCTACCTGGGACCCATTTAGGGTCATCTAGGACGATTGTAGGAGCCCAAGGAACCCTCTAGATCTACCTGGGACACATTCAGGTCCTTCTCGGTCCCTTGTTGGAGCCCCGGGATCCCTCTAGATAGAACTGGGACCCACTTAGCGCCTTCTAGGCCCCCTGTAGGAGCCTCAGGAACCCTCTAGATCTACCTCGGACCCCTTTTAGGTCCTTCTTGGATCCTGGTAGGAGCCCCAGGAACCCTCTCGACTTAACTGGGACCCCTTTTAGGGCCTTCTAGGACCCTTGTAGGAGCCCCAGGAACTCTCTAGATCTACCTGGGACCCACTTAGGGCCTTCTAGGACCCTTTTAGGAGCCCCAGGAACTCTCTAGATCTACCTGGGACCACTTTTAGGTCCTTCTAGGACCAATGTAGTAGCCCCAGAAACCCTCTAGGTTAACCTGGGACCTCTTTTAAGTCTTTGTAGGACACTGGTTGGAGCCCCAGAAACCCTCTCAACTTAACTGGGACCCACTTAATGCCTTCTAGGACCCTTGTTGGAGCCCCAGGAACTCCCTAGATCTACCTGAGACCCACTTAGGGCCTTCTAGGCCCTTGTAGGAGCACCAGAAACCCTCTAGATCTACCTGGGACACCTTTAGGTCCTTCTAGGACCGATGTAGGAGCCCCAGGAACTCTCTAGATCTACCTGGGACACCTTTAGGTCCTTCTAGGACCAATGCAGGAGCAGCAGGAACCCTCTAGATCTACCTCAGACACATTTACGTCATACTGCGGGCCTTGTAGGAGCCCCAGGAACCCTCTAGATCTACCTCTGACCCATTTAGGTCCATTTTGGACCCTTCTAGTAGCCCGAGAAACCCTCTAGTTCTAACTGGGACCTGGTTAGGTCCTTCTAAGACCCGTGTAGTAGCCCTAGGAACCCTCTAGATCTAACTGGGACCCCTTTAGGTCAGTCTAGGACCCTTGTATGTGCCCCAGGAACCCTCTAGATCGACCTGGAACCTCTATAGATCCTTCTAGGACTCTTGTAGCAGCCGCAAGAATCCTCTATATCTACCTTGGAACCCTTTAGGTCCTTCTTAGGACACTTATAGGACCACCAACAAACCCTCTAGATCTACTGGGGATCCATTTAGGTCTGTCTAGGACCCCCGTAGGAGCCCCAGGAACCCTCTAGATCTACCTGGGACCCCTTTTAGGTCCTTCTAGAACCCTTGTAGGAGTCCCAGGAACCCTCTAGATCTATCTGGGACCCATTTATGTCCTTTTAAGACCCTTGCAGGAGCCCCAGAATCCCCCTTGATCTACCTGGGACCCCTTTTAAGTCCTTCTACGACTCGTTGTAGGAGACCCAGGAACCCTCTAGATCTACCTGGGACCCCTTAAGGTCCTTCAAGGACCCTCTAGGAGCACCAAGAAACCCTCTAGATCTACCTGGGACCCCTTTAGGTCCTTCTAGGACCATTCTCGGGGCCCCAGGATCCCTCTAGATCTACCTCTGACCCATTTAGGTCCGTCTAGACCCTTGTAGTAGCCCCAAGAACCCTGAAGATCTACCTGAGACCCCTTTAGATCCTTCTAAGACCCTTGTAGGAGCCTCAGAAAGCCTCTATATCTATATTGGGAACCCTTTAGGTAGTTCAAGGACCCTTGTAGGAGCACCAAGAAACCCTCTAGATCTACCTGGGACCCCTTTAGGTCCTTCTAGAACCATATTGGAGTCTCAGGAACCCTCTAGATCTACCTGGGACCCTTTTAGGTCCTCTAGGACTCTTGTAGTAGCTGCAGAAGTGCTCTAGATCTACCTGGGACCCTGTTTAGGTCCTTCTAGGACCCTCTTTGAGCCTCAGGAGCCCTCTAGATCTACCTCAGACCCCTTTTTATCGCATTCTAGGACCCTTGTCAGAGCTTCAGGAACTGTCTAGATCTACCTGGGACCCCTTTCAAAGTTTTCTAGAACTGTTATAGGAGCCCCAGGCACCCTCTAGATCTACCTTGGACCACTTTAAGTCCTTCTAGGACCCTTGTACGAGCCCCAGGAATCCTCTAGTTCTTCCTGGGAAGCCTTTTATGTCCTTCTAGAACCCTTGTAGGAGCGCCAGGAGACCTGTAGATCTACCTGGGACACCTTTAGATTCTTCAAGGACCATTGTAGGAGCCCCAGGACCCCTTTTGTTCTATCTGGGAATTTTTTAGGTCCTTCTAGCACCATTGTATGTCCCCCAGGAACCGTCTAGATCTACCTGGGACCCCATTCGGTCCTTATAAGACCCTTAAAGGAGCCGCATGAACCCTCTAGGTCTTCATGGGAACCGTTTAGGTCATTCTAAGACCCTTGTAGGAGCTCCAGGTACTCTCTACATCTACCTGGGACCGCTTTAGAGCCTTCTAGGACCCTTGTAGGAGCCTCAGGAACACTCTACATATACCTGGGACCCCATTAGGTCCTTCTGAGACCCTTGTCGGAGCCCCAGGAACACTCTACATATACCTGGGACCCCATTAGGTCCTTCTGAGACCCTTGTCGGAGCCCCAGGAACCCTCTAGATCTACCTGGGACCGCTTTTAGGTCCTTCTAAGTCCCTCTTGGAGCCCCAGGAACCGTCTAGATCGACCTAGGACCCCTTTAGCGCCTTCTAGGGCCCTTGTAGGAGCCCCAGAAACCCTCTAGTTCTACCTGGGACCTAGTTAGATCGTTCTAAGACCCTTGTAGTAGCCCCAGGAACCCTGTAGATCTACCTCTGACCCATTTAGGTCCATCTAAGACCCTTGTAGGAGCCCCAAGAAATTATTAGTTTTACCTGGGACCCCTTTAGGGCCTTCTAGGCCCCTTGTAGTAGCCCCAGGAACCCTCTAGATCCACCTGAGACGCCATTAGGTCCTTCTAGGATCCTCTTAGGAGGCCTAGGATCCCTGTAGATCTACCTCTGACCTATTTAGGTCCGTCTAGGACCCTTGTAGGAGCCCCAAGAAACCTCTAGATATACCTGAGACCCCATTAGGTCCTTCTAGGACCCTGGTAGGAGCCCAAGGAACCCTCTATATCTACCTGGGAACAACTTAGGTCCTTCTAGGACCCTTGTACGAGCATCAAGAATCCCTCTAGATCTATAGGGGAACCCTTTAGGTCTTTCTAGGACCCAAGTAGGAGCCCCAGGAACCCTCAATATCTACCTGGGAGCCATTTAGGTCCTTGTAGAACCCTTGTAGGAGTCCTAGGAACCCTCTAGATCTACCTGGGACCCCTTTAGGTCCTTTTAAGACCCTTGTATTAGCCCGAGGAACCCCCTTGATCTAACTGGGATCCCTTTAGGTCCTTATAGGACTCATTGTAAGAGCCCCAGGAACCCTCTAGATCTACCTGGGACACCTTAAGATCCTTCAAGGACCTTCTTCATGTCCCAGGAACCGTCTAGATCTACCTGGGACCCCATTAGGTCCTTCTAGTACCCTTCTAGGAGCCCTATAAACACTCTAGTTCTACCTGGACCTGGTTAGGTCCTTCTTAGACCCTTGTAGGATCCCCAGGAACCCTATAGATCTACCTGGGACCCCTTTAAGTCCTTCTAGGACCCTTGTAGGAGCCACAGGAACCCTATAGATCTACCAGGTACAACTCTTAGGTCCTTCAAGGGCCGTTACAGGAGCCCCAGGAACACTCTAGGTCTACCTGGGACCCCGTCAGAGCTTTCTAGAAATTTTCAAGGAGCCCCAGGAACTCTCTTGGTCTAGCTGGCACCCAATTTACGACCTTCTAGGACCCTTTTAGAGCCCCAGGAACCCTCTATAGCTACAGAGGACACGTTTTAAATATTTCCAGAACTGTTATAGGAGGCTGAGGAACCCCCTAGATCTACCTGGGACCCCTATAAAAGTTTTCTAGACCCGTTATAGGAGCCCTGGGAGCCCTCTAGATCTACGTTGGACCACATTAAGTCCTTCTAGGACCCTTGTAGGAGCCCAGGAACCCTCTAGATATACCTGGGTCCCCTTTTAGGTCCTTCAAGGGCCATTATAGGTGCCCCAGGAACTCTCTAGGTCTATCTGGGAGCCTTTAGGGCCTTCTAGGACCCTTTTAGAGCCCCAGGAACCCTCTAGATCTACCTGGGACCTGTTTAGGTCCTTCTAGGACCCTTGTAGAATCCCCAAGAACCCTCTAGATCTATACTGCACACCTTTTAAGTCCTTCTAGTACCCTTGTAGGAGCCCCAGGAACCCTCTAGATCTACCTGGTACCACATTTAGGTCCTTCAAGGGCCGTTATAGGAGCCCCAGGAACACTCTAGGTCTCCCTGTGACCCCTTTTAAGTCCTCCTAGTACCCTTGTAGGCAGGCAAGGAGCCCTGTAGATCAACCTGGGACACCTTTAAGTTCTTCAAGGATGATTGTAGGAGGCACTGGACACCGTTAGATGTACCTGGGACCACTTTAGGTCTTTCTAGGACTCTTGTAGGAACCCCAGGAACCCTCTACATCTACCAGGGACCCCATTAGGTCCTTATAAGACCCTTGTAGGAAGCACATGAACCCTCCAGGTCTTTATGGGACCCGTTTAAGTCATTCTAAGACCCTTGTAGGAGTCCCAGGAACCCTCTAGATCTACGTGGGACACCTTTAGGTCCTTCTAGGACCTTTGTAGGAGGCCCAGGATCCCTCTAGATCAAACTGGTACCCCCTTAGGGCCTTCTAGGCCCCTTGTAGTAGCCCCAGGAATGCTCTAGATCTACCTGGGACCTCTTTTAGGTCCTTCCAGGACGCTAGTAGGAGCCCCAGGATCCCTCTAGATCTACCTGGGACTCATTTCAGGTCCTTCTAGGACCCTTGTAGGAGCTCCAGGAACCCTCTAGATAGAACTAGTACCTCATTCAGGTCCTTCTAGGACCCTTGTAGGAGCCCTAGGATCCCTCTAGATCAAACTAAGACCCACTTAGGTCCTTCTAGGACTCATTGTAAGAGCCCCAGGAACCCTCTAGATCTACCTGGGACACCTTAAGATCCTTCAAGGACCTTCTTCATGTCCCAGGAACTCTCTAGATCTACCTGGGACCCCTTTAGGTCCTTCTAAGACCCTCTTGTAGCCCCAAGAACCTTCTAGATCGACCTTGGACCCCTTTTATCATTTTCTAGGACCCTTGTCGAGAGCTTCAGGAACCGTCTAGATCTACCTGGGACCAGTTTAGAGTTTTCTATGTCCCTTGTAGAAGGCCCAGGAACTCTCTTGATCTACCTGGGACCAATTTAGGTCCTTCTAGGACCCTTGTAGGAGCCACAGGAACCCTCTCGACCTACCTGTGACCCCTTTTAGGGCCTTCTAGGACCCTTGTAGGATCGCCAGGAACCTTCTAGATCTACCTGGGACCCTTTAGGTCCTTCTAGGACCCTTGTCGGAGCTGCAGGTACTCTCTAGATCTACATGGGACATTTTTAAGTCCTTCTAGGACCCTTGTAGGAGCCCCAAGAACTCTCTAAATCTACCTGGGAATCATTTAGGGCCTACCAGGACCCTTGTAGGAGACCTAAGAACCCCCTAGATCTACTTGAGACCCCTTTAGGTCCTTCTAGGACCCTTGTAGGAGCCACAGAAACCCTCTATATCTACCTGGGAACCCTTTAGGTCGTTCAAGGACCCTTGTAGGAGCACCAAGAAACCCTCTAGATCTAACTTGGACTTCTTTTAGATCGTTCTAGAACTCTTGTAGGAGCCCCGGGAACCCTCTGGATTTACCTGGGACCACTTTCAGGTCCTTCTAGGACCGTCTTGGAGCCCCAAGAACCCTCTAGATCTACCTCGGACCCCTTTTGGGACCTTCTGTGACCCTTGTCGGAGCTTCAGGAACCATCTACATCTACCTCGGACCCCTTTAGACTTTTCTAAGGCTATTGTAGAATCCCCAGGAACCCTCTAGATCTACGAGGGACCCCTTTAAGTCCTTCTAGGACCCTTGTAGGAGCCCCAGGAACTCTCTAGATCTCCCTGGGACCCACTTAGGGCCTTCTAGGACCCTTGTAGGAGCCCCAGGAACTCTCTAGATCTACCTGGGACACCTTTAGGTCCTTCTAGGACCATAGTAGGAACCCCAGGAACTTCCTAGTTCTTCCTGGGACCAACTTAGGGCTTTCCTGTAGGAGCCTCAGGAACCATCTAGATCTACCTGGGACCCCTTTAGGTCTTTCTAGGACCCTCGTAGTAGCCCGAGGAATCCTCTAGATCTACCTGGGACCCCTTTCAGTCCTTGTAGGACTTCTGTCGGAGCCCCAGGAAGGCTTTTAGATCTACCTCTGACCCATTTAGGTCAGTCTAGGACCCTTGTAGAAGCACCAAGAAACCTTCTAGATCTACCAGGGAGCCCTTTCAGTCTTTCTAGGACCCTCTTGGAGCCCCAGGAACACTCTAGATCTACCTGGCACATCTTTAGGTCCTTCTAGGACCCTTCTAAGAGCCCCAGGAACCCCCTTGATCTACCTGGGACCCCTTTATGTCCTTCTAGGACTCGTTGTAGGAGCCCCAGAAACTCTCTATATCTACCAGGGAACCCTTTAGGTCTTTCTAGGACCCTTGTAGGAGCACCAAGAAACCCTCTAGATCTACGTGGGACCCCTTTAGGTCCTTCTAGGACCCTCATAGTAGCCCCAGAATCCCTCTAGACCTACCTGGGACCCGCTTTAGGTCCTTCTAGGACCCTCATAGTAGCCCCAGAATCCCTCTAGACCTACCTGGGACCCGCTTTAGGTCTTTCTAGGACACTTCTGGAGCCTCAGGAACCCTCTAGATCTACCTGGGATCTCTTTTAGGGCCTTCTAGGACCCTTTTATGAGTTCCAGGAACCCTCAAGATCTATCTCGGACACCATTAGGTCCTTCTAGGACCCTGGTAGAAGACCCAGAAACCCTCTTGATCTACCTGGGACTCCATTAGTTCCTTATAAAACCCTTGTAGGAGCCACAGGAACCCTCTAGACCTACATGGGACTTTTTTTAATGATTTCTAGAAGTGTTATAGGAGGCCCAGGAACCCTCTAGGTCTATCTGGGACCCCTTTAGGTTATTCTAGGACCCTTGTAGGAGCCCCAGGAACCCTCTAGATCTACCTGGGACCCCTTTAGGTCTTTCTAGGACCCTTGTAGTATCTCCAGGAAGCCTCTAGATCTACCTGGGACCCCTTTAGGTCAGTCTAGGACCCTTGTATGTGCCCCAGGAACCCTCTAGATCGACCTGGAACCTCTATAGATCCTTCTAGGACTCTTGTAGCAGCCGCAAGAATCCTCTATATCTACCTTGGAACCCTTTAGGTCCTTCTTAGGACACTTATAGGACCACCAACAAACCCTCTAGATCTACCGGGGATCCATTTAGGTCTGTCTAGGACCCCCGTAGGAGCCCCAGGAACCCTCTAGATCTACCTGGGACCCCTTTTAGGTCCTTCTAGAACCCTTGTAGGAGTCCCAGGAACCCTCTAGATCTATCTGGGACCCATTTATGTCCTTTTAAGACCCTTGCAGGAGCCCCAGAATCCCCCTTGATCTACCTGGGACCCCTTTTAAGTCCTTCTACGACTCGTTGTAGGAGACCCAGGAACCCTCTAGATCTACCTGGGACCCCTTAAGGTCCTTCAAGGACCCTCTTGGAGTCCCAGGAACCCTCTAGATCTACCTGGGACCCCTTTAGGTCCTTCTAGGACCATTCTCGGGGCCCCAGGATCCCTCTAGATCTACCTCTGACCCATTTAGGTCCGTCTAGACCCTTGTAGTAGCCCCAAGAACCCTGAAGATCTACCTGAGACCCCTTTAGATCCTTCTAAGACCCTTGTAGGAGCCTCAGAAAGCCTCTATATCTATATTGGGAACCCTTTAGGTAGTTCAAGGACCCTTGTAGGAGCACCAAGAAACCCTCTAGATCTACCTGGGACCCCTTTAGGTCCTTCTAGAACCATATTGGAGTCTCAGGAACCCTCTAGATCTACCTGGGACCCTTTTAGGTCCTCTAGGACTCTTGTAGTAGCTGCAGAAGTGCTCTAGATCTACCTGGGACCCTGTTTAGGTCCTTCTAGGACCCTCTTTGAGCCTCAGGAGCCCTCTAGATCTACCTCAGACCCCTTTTTATCGCATTCTAGGACCCTTGTCAGAGCTTCAGGAACTGTCTAGATCTACCTGGGACCCCTTTCAAAGTTTTCTAGAACTGTTATAGGAGCCCCAGGCACCCTCTAGATCTACCTTGGACCACTTTAAGTCCTTCTAGGACCCTTGTACGAGCCCCAGGAATCCTCTAGTTCTTCCTGGGAAGCCTTTTATGTCCTTCTAGAACCCTTGTAGGAGCGCCAGGAGACCTGTAGATCTACCTGGGACACCTTTAGATTCTTCAAGGACCATTGTAGGAGCCCCAGGACCCCTTTTGTTCTATCTGGGAATTTTTTAGGTCCTTCTAGCACCATTGTATGTCCCCCAGGAACCGTCTAGATCTACCTGGGACCCCATTCGGTCCTTATAAGACCCTTAAAGGAGCCGCATGAACCCTCTAGGTCTTCATGGGAACCGTTTAGGTCATTCTAAGACCCTTGTAGGAGCTCCAGGTACTCTCTACATCTACCTGGGACCGCTTTAGAGCCTTCTAGGACCCTTGTAGGAGCCTCAGGAACACTCTACATATACCTGGGACCCCATTAGGTCCTTCTGAGACCCTTGTCGGAGCCCCAGGAACACTCTACATATACCTGGGACCCCATTAGGTCCTTCTGAGACCCTTGTCGGAGCCCCAGGAACCCTCTAGATCTACCTGGGACCGCTTTTAGGTCCTTCTAAGTCCCTCTTGGAGCCCCAGGAACCGTCTAGATCGACCTAGGACCCCTTTAGCGCCTTCTAGGGCCCTTGTAGGAGCCCCAGAAACCCTCTAGTTCTACCTGGGACCTAGTTAGATCGTTCTAAGACCCTTGTAGTAGCCCCAGGAACCCTGTAGATCTACCTCTGACCCATTTAGGTCCATCTAAGACCCTTGTAGGAGCCCCAAGAAATTATTAGTTTTACCTGGGACCCCTTCAGGGCCTTCTAGGCCCCTTGTAGTAGCCCCAGGAACCCTCTAGATCCACCTGAGACGCCATTAGGTCCTTCTAGGATCCTCTTAGGAGGCCTAGGATCCCTGTAGATCTACCTCTGACCTATTTAGGTCCGTCTAGGACCCTTGTAGGAGCCCCAAGAAACCTCTAGATATACCTGAGACCCCATTAGGTCCTTCTAGGACCCTGGTAGGAGCCCAAGGAACCCTCTATATCTACCTGGGAACAACTTAGGTCCTTCTAGGACCCTTGTACGAGCATCAAGAATCCCTCTAGATCTATAGGGGAACCCTTTAGGTCTTTCTAGGACCCAAGTAGGAGCCCCAGGAACCCTCAATATCTACCTGGGAGCCATTTAGGTCCTTGTAGAACCCTTGTAGGAGTCCTAGGAACCCTCTAGATCTACCTGGGACCCCTTTAGGTCCTTTTAAGACCCTTGTATTAGCCCGAGGAACCCCCTTGATCTAACTGGGATCCCTTTAGGTCCTTCTAGGACTCATTGTAAGAGCCCCAGGAACCCTCTAGATCTACCTGGGACACCTTAAGATCCTTCAAGGACCTTCTTCATGTCCCAGGAACCGTCTAGATCTACCTGGGACCCCATTAGGTCCTTCTAGTACCCTTCTAGGAGCCCTATAAACACTCTAGTTCTACCTGGACCTGGTTAGGTCCTTCTTAGACCCTTGTAGGATCCCCAGGAACCCTATAGATCTACCTGGGACCCCTTTAAGTCCTTCTAGGACCCTTGTAGGAGCCACAGGAACCGTCTAGATCTACCAGGTACAACTCTTAGGTCCTTCAAGGGCCGTTACAGGAGCCCCAGGAACACTCTAGGTCTACCTGGGACCCCGTCAGAGCTTTCTAGAAATTTTCAAGGAGCCCCAGGAACTCTCTTGGTCTAGCTGGCACCCAATTTACGACCTTCTAGGACCCTTTTAGAGCCCCAGGAACCCTCTATAGCTACAGAGGACACGTTTTAAATATTTCCAGAACTGTTATAGGAGGCTGAGGAACCCCCTAGATCTACCTGGGACCCCTATAAAAGTTTTCTAGACCCGTTATAGGAGCCCTGGGAGCCCTCTAGATCTACGTTGGACCACATTAAGTCCTTCTAGGACCCTTGTAGGAGCCCAGGAACCCTCTAGATATACCTGGGTCCCCTTTTAGGTCCTTCAAGGGCCATTATAGGTGCCCCAGGAACTCTCTAGGTCTATCTGGGAGCCTTTAGGGCCTTCTAGGACCCTTTTAGAGCCCCAGGAACCCTCTAGATCTACCTGGGACCTGTTTAGGTCCTTCTAGGACCCTTGTAGAATCCCCAAGAACCCTCTAGATCTATACTGGCACCCCTTTTAAGTCCTTCTAGTACCCTTGTAGGAGCCCCAGGAACCCTCTAGATCTACCTGGTACCACATTTAGGTCCTTCAAGGGCCGTTATAGGAGCCCCAGGAACACTCTAGGTCTCCCTGTGACCCCTTTTAAGTCCTCCTAGTACCCTTGTAGGCAGGCAAGGAGCCCTGTAGATCAACCTGGGACACCTTTAAGTTCTTCAAGGATGATTGTAGGAGGCACTGGACACCGTTAGATGTACCTGGGACCACTTTAGGTCTTTCTAGGACTCTTGTAGGAACCCCAGGAACCCTCTACATCTACCAGGGACCCCATTAGGTCCTTATAAGACCCTTGTAGGAAGCACATGAACCCTCCAGGTCTTTATGGGACCCGTTTAAGTCATTCTAAGACCCTTGTAGGAGTCCCAGGAACCCTCTAGATCTACGTGGGACACCTTTAGGTCCTTCTAGGACCTTTGTAGGAGGCCCAGGATCCCTCTAGATCAAACTGGTACCCCCTTAGGGCCTTCTAGGCCCCTTGTAGTAGCCCCAGGAATGCTCTAGATCTACCTGGGACCTCTTTTAGGTCCTTCCAGGACGCTAGTAGGAGCCCCAGGATCCCTCTAGATCTACCTGGGACTCATTTCAGGTCCTTCTAGGACCCTTGTAGGAGCTCCAGGAACCCTCTAGATAGAACTAGTACCTCATTCAGGTCCTTCTAGGACCCTTGTAGGAGCCCTAGGATCCCTCTAGATCAAACTAAGACCCACTTAGGGCCTTCTTGGCCCCTTGTGGTAGCCCAAGGAACCCTCTAGATCTACCTAGGATACATTTCAGGTCCTTCTAGGCCCCTTGTAGGAGCCCCAGGAACCCTCTGCATCTACCTGGGACCTATTTAGAGTCATCTAGGCCTCTCGTAGGAGCCACAGGAACCCTCTAGATTAACCTGGGACCCCTTCTAGGTCCTTCTAGGCCCCTTGTAGGAGCCCCAGGAACCCTCTGCATCTACCTGGGACCTATTTAGAGTCATCTAGTCCTCTCGTAGGAGCCCCAGGAACCCTCCAGATCTACCTGGGACACCTTAAGATCCTTCAAGGACCTTCTTCAAGTCCCAGGAACCGTCTAGATCTACCTGGGACCCCATTAGGTCCTTATAAAACCCTTGTAGTAGCCCAGGAACCCTCAAGATATAACTGGGACACCTTTAGGTCCTTCTAGGACCCTTGTAGGAGCCCTGGGAACCCTCTAAATCTACCAGGGACCCCTTTAGGTCCTTCTAGGACCATTGGAGTAGCCGCAGGATCCCTCTGGATCTACCTGGGACCCATTTTAAGTCTTTCTAGTACCCTTGTAGAAGGCCCAGGAACCCTCTCGTCCGACTTGGGACCCTTTTAGAGTATCCTAGGACCCTTGTAGGAGCCCAGAAACCCTCTAGATCTAGCTTGGACACCATTAGGTGCTTATAAAACCCTTGTAGGAGCCCCAGGAACCCTTTAGATCTACCTGTGACCCCTTTAGGTCCTTCTAGTACCCTTCTAGGAGCCCTATAAACACTCTAGTTCTACCTGGACCTGGTTAGGTCCTTCTTAGACCCTTGTAGGATCCCCAGGAACCCTATAGATCTACCTGGGACCCCTTTAAGTCCTTCTAGGACACTTGTAGGAGCCCCAGGAACCCTCTAGATCTACCTGGTACAACTTTTAGGTCCTTCAAGGGCCGTTACAGGAGCCCCAGGAACACTCTAGGTCTACCTGGGACCCCATCAGAGCTTTCTAGAAATTTTCAAGGAGCCCCAGGAACTCTCTTGGTCTAGCTGGCACCCAATTTACGACCTTCTAGGACCCTTTTAGAGCCCCAGGAACCCTCTATAGCTACAGAGGACACGTTTTAAATATTTCCAGAACTGTTACAGGAGGCTGAGGAACCCCCTAGATCTACCTGGGACCCCAATAAAAGTTTTCTAGACCCGTTATAGGAGCCCTGGGAGCCCTCTAGATCTACGTTGGACCACATTAAGTCCTTCTAGGACCCTTGTACGAGCCCCAGGAATCCTCTGGTTCTTTCTTGGGACCCCTTTTAAGTCCTTCTAGTACCCTTGTAGGAGCCCCAGAAACCCTCTAGATCTACCTGGTACCACATTTAGGTCCTTCAAGGGCCGTTATAGGAGCCCCAGGAACACTCTAGGTCTCCCTGTGACCCCTTTTAAGTCCTCCTAGTACCCTAGTAGGCAGGCAAGGAGCCCTGTAGATCAACCTGGGACACCTTTAAGTTCTTCAAGGACGATTGTAGGAGGCACTGGACACCGTTAGATGTACCTGGGACCACTTTAGGTCTTTCTAGGACCCTTGTAGGAACCCCAGGAACCCTCTACATCTACCAGGGACCCCATTAGGTCCTTATAAGACCCTTGTAGGAAGCACATGAACCCTCCAGGTCTTTATGGGACCCGTTTAAGTCATTCTAAGACCCTTGTAGGAGTCCCAGGAACCCTCTAGATCTACGTGGGACACCTTTAGGTCCTTCTAGGACCTTTGTAGGAGGCCCAGGATCCCTCTAGATCAAACTGGTACCCACTTAGGGCCTTCTAGGCCCGTTGTAGTAGCCCCAGGAATGCTCTAGATCTACCTGGGACCTCTTTTAGGTCCTTCCAGGACGCTAGTAGGAGCCCCAGGATCCCTCTAGATCTACCTGGGACTCATTTCAGGTCCTTCTAGGACCCTTGTAGGAGCTCCAGGAACCCTCTAGATAGAACTAGTACCTCATTCAGGTCCTTCTAGGACCCTTGTAGGAGCCCTAGGATCCCTCTAGATCGAACTAAGACCCACTTAGGGCCTTCTTGGCCCCTTGCGGTAGCCCAAGGAACCCTCTAGAACTACCTAGGAACCCTTTTATGTCCTTCCAGGACGCTAGTAGGAGCCCCAGGAACCCTCTAGATCTACCTAGGATACATTTCAGGTCCTTCTAGGCCCCTTGTAGGAGCCCCAGGAACCCTCTAGATTGAACTGGGACCCACTTAGCGCCTTCTAGGCCCCTTGTAGGAGCCCCAGAAACCCTCTAGATCTACCTGGGACCCCTTTTAGGTCCTTCCAGGACCCTCGTAGGAACCCCAGGAACCCTCTCGACTTAACTGGGTCCCCTTTTAGGGCCTTCTAGGACCCTTGTAGGAGCCCCAGGAACCCTCTAGATCTACCTGGGACCCCTATTAGGGCCTTCTAGGACCCTTTTAGGAGCCCCAGGAACTCTCTAGATCTACCTGGGACCACTTTTAGGTCCTTCTAGGACCAATGTAGGAGCCCCAGAAACCCTCTAGGTTAACCTGGGACCTCTTTAAGTCTTTGTAGGACACTGGTTGGAGCCCCAGAAACCCTCTCAACTTAACTGGGACCCACTTAATGCCTTCTAGGACCCTTGTTGGAGCCCCAGGAACTCCCTAGATCTACCTGAGACCCACTTAGGGCCTTCTAGGCCCTTGTAGGAGCCCTGGAACCCTCTAGATCTACCTGGGACCCTTTTCGGTCCTTCTAGAACCTTTGTAGTTGTCCCAGGAACCCTCTAGATCTACCTGGGACTCATTTCAGGTCCTTCTAGGACCCTTGTAGGAGCTCCAGGAACCCTCTAGATAGAACTAGTACCTCATTCAGGTCCTTCTAGGACCCTTGTAGGAGCCCTAGGATCCCTCTAGATCAAACTAAGACCCACTTAGGTCCTTCTAGGACTCATTGTAAGAGCCCCAGGAACCCTCTAGATCTACCTGGGACACCTTAAGATCCTTCAAGGACCTTCTTCATGTCCCAGGAACTCTCTAGATCTACCTGGGACCCCTTTAGGTCCTTCTAAGACCCTCTTGTAGCCCCAAGAACCTTCTAGATCGACCTTGGACCCCTTTTATCATTTTCTAGGACCCTTGTCGAGAGCTTCAGGAACCGTCTAGATCTACCTGGGACCAGTTTAGAGTTTTCTATGTCCCTTGTAGAAGGCCCAGGAACTCTCTTGATCTACCTGGGACCAATTTAGGTCCTTCTAGGACCCTTGTAGGAGCCACAGGAACCCTCTCGACCTACCTGTGACCCCTTTTAGGGCCTTCTAGGACCCTTGTAGGATCGCCAGGAACCTTCTAGATCTACCTGGGACCCTTTAGGTCCTTCTAGGACCCTTGTCGGAGCTGCAGGTACTCTCTAGATCTACATGGGACATTTTTAAGTCCTTCTAGGACCCTTGTAGGAGCCCCAAGAACTCTCTAAATCTACCTGGGAATCATTTAGGGCCTACCAGGACCCTTGTAGGAGACCTAAGAACCCCCTAGATCTACTTGAGACCCCTTTAGGTCCTTCTAGGACCCTTGTAGGAGCCACAGAAACCCTCTATATCTACCTGGGAACCCTTTAGGTCGTTCAAGGACCCTTGTAGGAGCACCAAGAAACCCTCTAGATCTAACTTGGACTTCTTTTAGATCGTTCTAGAACTCTTGTAGGAGCCCCGGGAACCCTCTGGATTTACCTGGGACCACTTTCAGGTCCTTCTAGGACCGTCTTGGAGCCCCAAGAACCCTCTAGATCTACCTCGGACCCCTTTTGGGACCTTCTGTGACCCTTGTCGGAGCTTCAGGAACCATCTACATCTACCTCGGACCCCTTTAGACTTTTCTAAGGCTATTGTAGAATCCCCAGGAACCCTCTAGATCTACGAGGGACCCCTTTAAGTCCTTCTAGGACCCTTGTAGGAGCCCCAGGAACTCTCTAGATCTCCCTGGGACCCACTTAGGGCCTTCTAGGACCCTTGTAGGAGCCCCAGGAACTCTCTAGATCTACCTGGGACACCTTTAGGTCCTTCTAGGACCATAGTAGGAACCCCAGGAACTTCCTAGTTCTTCCTGGGACCAACTTAGGGCTTTCCTGTAGGAGCCTCAGGAACCATCTAGATCTACCTGGGACCCCTTTAGGTCTTTCTAGGACCCTCGTAGTAGCCCGAGGAATCCTCTAGATCTACCTGGGACCCCTTTCAGTCCTTGTAGGACTTCTGTCGGAGCCCCAGGAAGGCTTTTAGATCTACCTCTGACCCATTTAGGTCAGTCTAGGACCCTTGTAGAAGCACCAAGAAACCTTCTAGATCTACCAGGGAGCCCTTTCAGTCTTTCTAGGACCCTCTTGGAGCCCCAGGAACACTCTAGATCTACCTGGCACATCTTTAGGTCCTTCTAGGACCCTTCTAAGAGCCCCAGGAACCCCCTTGATCTACCTGGGACCCCTTTATGTCCTTCTAGGACTCGTTGTAGGAGCCCCAGAAACTCTCTATATCTACCAGGGAACCCTTTAGGTCTTTCTAGGACCCTTGTAGGAGCACCAAGAAACCCTCTAGATCTACGTGGGACCCCTTTAGGTCCTTCTAGGACCCTCATAGTAGCCCCAGAATCCCTCTAGACCTACCTGGGACCCGCTTTAGGTCCTTCTAGGACCCTCATAGTAGCCCCAGAATCCCTCTAGACCTACCTGGGACCCGCTTTAGGTCTTTCTAGGACACTTCTGGAGCCTCAGGAACCCTCTAGATCTACCTGGGATCTCTTTTAGGGCCTTCTAGGACCCTTTTATGAGTTCCAGGAACCCTCAAGATCTATCTCGGACACCATTAGGTCCTTCTAGGACCCTGGTAGAAGACCCAGAAACCCTCTTGATCTACCTGGGACTCCATTAGTTCCTTATAAAACCCTTGTAGGAGCCACAGGAACCCTCTAGACCTACATGGGACTTTTTTTAATGATTTCTAGAAGTGTTATAGGAGGCCCAGGAACCCTCTAGGTCTATCTGCGACCCCTTTAGGTTATTCTAGGACCCTTGTAGGAGCCCCAGGAACCCTCTAGATCTACCTGGGACCCCTTTAGGTCTTTCTAGGACCCTTGTAGTATCTCCAGGAAGCCTCTAGATCTACCTGGGACCTTTTTTAGGGCCTTCTAGGAGCCCTAGGAACCCTCTAGATCTTCCTGGGATGTCTTTACGTCCTTCTAGGACTCTTGTGTGTTCCCCAGGCACCCTCTATATCTACCTGGGACCCCTTTTAGGTTCTTCCAGGACCTTCGTAGGATCCCCAGGAACCCTCTAGATCTACCTTGGACCCCTTTAGGTCCTTCTAGGACCCTTCTAGGAGCCCTAGGCATCCTCTAGATCTACCTTTGACCCCTTTAGGTCCTTCTAGGTCCTTTGTAGGAGCCCCAGGAGCCCTCTAGACATTCCTGGGACCTATTTTGGGCTATGTAGGACCCTTGTGGTAGCCCCAGGAACCGTCTAGATCTTCCTGGCAACCCTTTAGGCCCTTCTAGGACCCTTCTAGGAGCCCCAGGAAACCTGCAGATCTCCCTTGGAGCCTGTTATGTATTTCTAGGGCCACCAGGAATTTTCGAGACCTCCATGGGACTCTTTTAGGTCCTTCTAGAACCCCAAGGAACCATCTAGAACTCTCTGAGACCCCATTAGGACGTTCTAAAAGCTTTCTAGGTTCCCCAGGATCTCTCTAGATTTTCTTGGGATTCTTTTTGGACCTTCTCAAACCCCTGTAGCAGCCTGAGGAACTTTCTACATTCACCTGGGACCCCTTTACAGCTGTTTAGCACCTTCCTAGGACCACCAGGAACCTACTAGACCTCTCAAAGACCCACTTAGGGCCTTCTAGAAGCTTGAGGAACCCTGTAGATCCCCCTGGGACCCCTTTAGGGTCTTCTAGAACCCTGAGGAATCTTCTAGAAGCCCCCGGGAGCCCTTTAGGGGAGAGCCCTGCCCCTACCCTTGGCCATGGGGCAGAGTTTCTCTGTCGGCTTCGCTCCTCAGGCAGCGAGCGAGACGCAGGCAGCTCCCAGCGCAGAGCCCACCTGCCTCCTCCAGGTCCTGCTGGAGAGTGAGGCCAGAGGGGGCTCGTCCTGGGCCCCAGCGAGGGCTGCGAGGGCAGCATCACAGAGGGGGCATCACAGAGGCCTCGGCCACAGCCACGGGGCGGGGGGGGTGTGGAAGCACCCATCTTGGGGCACAAAGGGGGGTTTGGGGGTGAAAAATGTGGATTTGGGGGTAGAAAAGGTGGATTTGGAGGCTCACAAGGTTGATTTTGAGGCAGAAAAGTGGATTTTGAGGCAGAAAAGGTGGATTTTGGGACACAGGGTGTGGGTTTTCGGACACAAAAGGTGGATTTTGGGGGCACAAAACATGTATTTTGAGGCACAAAAGGTTGATTTGCGGTGCAGGGGGTGGATTTTGGGGCAAAAAGGTGGATTTTGAGGCACAAAAGATGGATTTGAGGTGCAGCAAGTGGATTTGGGGGTACAAAAGGTGGATATTAGGGCACAAAAGGTGGATTTTGGGTGCAGGGGTGGGTTTGGGGGCACAAAATCAAGATTTGGGGGCTCAAAGGGAAGTTTGGGGCAAAAAAAGTGGATTTGGGAGCAAAGAAAGGTGGATTTTGTGGCAGAACATGTGGATTTGGGGGCAAAAAATTGGATCTTTGGGCACAAAACTTGGATTTTGGGGCAGAAAGGGTGAATTTTGAGGCGCAGGGGGTTGTGTTTGCGGCAGAAAAGGTTGACTTTGTGGCAGAAACCATGGATTTTGTGGCAGAAACCATGGATTTTGAGGCAGAAAATGTGGATTTTGAGGCAGAAAATGTGGATTTGGGGCAGAAGAGGAAGTTTTTGGGGCACAAACTTGGATTTTAGGACAAGAAATTTGGGGTTTGTGGCACAAAATGTTGACTTTGGGCCACAAAATATGGATTTGTGGAAAAAATGGTGAATTTAGTGGCAGAAAGGTTTTTTTGGGAACAAGAAATGTAGATTTTGTGGCTCAGGGCGTTGATTTTGGTGTACTAGATAGATTTTAGGGCACAAAAGGTAGATTTTGGGGTACAGGGTGGGGGAGTTTGGGTCCCAAAGGTTTTTTGTGGGTGCAGGGGTGGGGTTTGGGACAGAAAAGGTAGATTTGGGGGCACAAAAGGTGGATTTGGAGGTGGAGGGCGTATGTTTTTGGCACACAGAACCTGTAAAAGGTTGATTTTGGGGTGCAAGGTGTGTGTTTTGGGGTACCAAAGGTTGATTTTGGAGCAAAGGGAGTAGATTTTGGGGCACAGGGCATTGGTTTTGGAGCATAAAAGGTGGATTTTGGCACATAAAGGTGGATTTCAGGGCACAGGGAGTGGGCTTTGGCACAGAAAAGCTGGATTTTGGGAGAGAAAAGCTGGATTTTGGGGCAGAGGATGTTGGGTTTGGGGCAGAAAAGGTGGGTTTTGGCACATGAAACGTGGATTTTGAGTCGCAGGGTGTTGGGGCACAAAAGGTGGATTTTGGGGCAGAAAGGATGGATTTTGTGGCACAAAAGGTTGATTTTGGGGCGCAAACTTTGAATTTGGGAGCAGAAAAGATGGATTTGGGGGCAAAAAATGTGGATTTGGGGTGCAAGGTGTGGGTTCTGGAACAGAAAAGGTGAATTTGGGGGCACAGGATGGATTTTGGTCCCTAAAAGATGGATTTGGGGGCATAAGGAGTGAGTTTGGGTGCACAAAATTTGGATTTTGGGGCATAAGGGTTGGATTTTAGGGCACAAAGGTGAGTTTTGCGGCACAAAAGGTGGATTCTGGGGCTAAAAATTTGGGGTTTTGAGTCAGACAAGGTGGATTTTGGGAGCAGAAATGTAGATTTTGAGGTGCAGGTGGTGGATTATGGGGCTGAGAAGGTGGATTTGGGGGAAGAAAAGTTGGGGGTTTGGGCACATTGTGTGGATTTGTGGCACAAAACCTGAATTTTGGGGAAGAAAAAGGTGGATTTTGAGTCTCAGAGTGGCTTTTGGGGCAGATAAGGTAGATTTTAGGACAGAAAAGGTGGATTTGAGTCATAGGGGCTTGGTTTTGGGGTAGAAAATCTGGATTTTGGGGCAGAAAAATTGGATTTAAAGGAATAAAATGTGGATTTTGGGGCAGAAAAGGTGGATTTTGGGGCTTAAGGGGTGGGTTTTGGGAAAGAAAAGGTTGATTTGGGTGCACAGGGATAGGGTTTGGGGCAGAAAATGTCTATTTAGGGGTGCAGGGATGGGGTTCAGGGCACAAAAGATGGATTTTGGGGCTGAAAATGTGGATTTGGGGGGCACAAATATTGGATTTGGGAGCATAAAAGGTGGATTTTGAGGCACAAAAGGTGGATTTGAGGTTCAGGGGTGGGGTTTGGGCACAAAAGTTGGCTTTTGGGACAGAAAAGGTGGGTTTTGGGGCACACAAGGTGTATTTTGGGGCAAAAAAGGTGGTTTTGGGGGCAGAAAAGGGAGGTTTGGGGCACCAAATGTGGATTTGGGGTGAAAGGGTTTGTTTTGGGGCACAAAATGTGAATTTGGGGGCAGAAAAGTGGATTTTGGGGCGAAAAAGTGGATTTTAGGCACAAAACTTGGATTTTGGGGCAGAAAAGGTGAATTTTCAGGCACATAGGGTTGGGTTTGGTGCAGAAAAGGTTGATTTGGGGCCACAAAAGGTGGAGTTTGGGATAGAAAGGTGGATTTTGGGGCACCCAAGGTGGATTTGGAGGCACAGGGATTGGGTTTTGAGGCAGAGAAGGTGGATTTGGGGGTGTAAGGGGTGGTGTTTGGGGCACGAAAGTTAGATTTTGGGCCACAAAAGGTGGATTTTGGGGCAGAAAATATGGATTTGGGGACATAAAATTGGATTTTGGGGCACAGGGAGTAGGCTTTAGGACAGAAAAGGTGGATTTTGGGACAGAGAATGTGGATTTGGGAGGACAAAAAGTTGGGTTTTGGGGCACAAAAGGTGGATTTTGTGGGAGAAAGTGGATTTTGGGGCACAAAAAGTGGATTTTTGTGCAGAAAGTGTGGATTTGGAGGCACAGGGAGTGGGTTTTGGGATAGAAAGGTGGATTTTAGGGCACAAAAGGTGGAAATCTTGGCAGAAAAGGTGGATTTGGGGCGCAAAATGTGGATTTGGAGCAGAAAAGGTGGATTTTGAATCACAGGGTGTTGGGTTTAGGGAAGAAAATGTAGATTTTGTTGCATTAAAGGTGGATTTTGGGGAGTAAGGGGTTGGTTTTGGGGCACAAAAGGGGGCTTTTGTGGCAGGAAAGGTAGATTTGGGAGGGGGAAGTGGATTTGGGGGCAAAAATGTTGATTTTGGGGCACAGGGCATGGGTTTTAGGTCACAAAAGGTGGATTTTGGGGCACAAAAGGTGGATTTGGTGGCACAGAGAGTGGGTTTTGGGGCACAAAATGTTGATTTGGGGGCACAGTTAATGGATTTTTGTGCAGAAAAGGTGGATTAGGGGGCACAGCGTGGATTTTGGTGCAGAAAAGTTGGATTAGGGGTCAGAAAATGTGGATTTTGAGACGCAGGGTGTGTGTTTTGGAGCACAAAACCTGGATTGTGAGGCAGATAAGGTGGATTTGTGGTTACAAGGTGGATTTTGGGGCAGATATGGTGATTTTGGGGCAGAAAATGTGGATTTTAGGCCAAGGTCTCAGCAGCTTCATCATAAAAATCCCCTTCAGATATTGAAAGGCTGAAATTATGTCTCCCAGAATCTTTTTCTTTTACAGTTCTTTGGGTTCTGGGGGGTTCTCGGGATCCTAGATTCATCCTGGGGGTTCTAGAGGGGTCTGGGGGGGCTTCAGAATTCTGGCACCAAAATTCAGAGTTGTGGCTCAAGATTTGAAGTTCTGCCCCCTCCAGAAAGTGTTCTGGCCCCAGAAATCAGTGTTCTAGCCCCCGAAATGCATGTTTTGGCCTCAAAACCAGTGTTCATGCCCCCAAAAGCAATAGTTTTGCCCTAAAAAACAGTGTTCTTGGCAGAAAATGGGGAGTTCTGGCACTAAAATCAGTGTTCCTCCCTGAAAATAGCTCTTCTGGTCCCTAAAATCAGTGTTGTGGCCCTAAAAATGGGAGTTGTGGCCCCCAAATGTGCAGCCAGAATGGGAGTTCTGGCTGCAAAGATCAGTGTGCAGACTCTAAAACTGGGAGTGATGTCCCCTAAACTAGAAGTTGTGCCCCTTAAAATTGCTGCTCTGAGCCCAAACTGGGTGCTGTGGCTTCAGAATTCTGGCACCAAAATTCAGTGTTCTGGCTCAAGATTTGATATTCTGCCTCCTCCAGAAAGTGTTCTGGCCCCAAAAATGCATGTTTTGGCCTCAAAGTCAGTGTTCGTGCCCTAACAAAAATGGCTTTTGCCCTAAAACCCAGTGTTCTGGCCCTACAAAAGGGGAGTTCTGGTACCAAAATCAGTGCTCCTCCCCCAAAAATAGCTTTTCTGACCGCTAAAATCAGTGTTCTGGCCCTACAAATGGGAGTTGTGGCCCCAAAATCACAGAATTACAGAATCACAGAATGACCAGGTTGGAAGAGACCCACTGGATCGTCGAGTCCAACCATTCCCACCATTCCCTAAATCATGCTCCTAAGCACCTCATATACCCTAACCTTAAACACCTCCAGGGACGGTGACTCTACCACCTCCCTGGGCAGACCGTTCCAATGCCTAACCACCCTCTCTGTGAAGAACTTTTTCCTAATCTCAAGCCTAAATCTCCCCTGGCGGAGCTTGAGGCCATTCCCTCTCATCCTGTCCCCTGTCACTTGGGAGAAGAGGCCAGCTCCCTCCTCTCCACAACCTCCCTTCAGGTAGTTGTAGAGAGTAATAAGGTCTCCCCTCAGCCTCCTCTTCTCCAGGCTGAACAACCCCAGCTCTCTCAGTCGCTCCTCATAAGGCCTGTTCTCCAGCCCCTTCACCAGCTTTGTTGCCCTTCTCTGGACTCGCTCCAGAGCCACAACATCCTTCTTGTGGTGAGGGGCCCAGAACTGAACACAGGACTCGAGCTGCGGTCTCACCAGTGCCGAGTACAGGGGGAGAATAACCTCCCTGGACCTGCTGGTCACGCCGTTCCTGATACAAGCCAGGATGCTATTGGCCTTTTTGGCCACCTGGGCACAATGCTGGCTCATGTTCAGTCGGTTGTCAACCAACACCCCCAGGTCCTTCTCCTCCAGGCAGCTTTCCAGCCAGGCTTCTCCTAGTTTGTACCTCTGCTTAGGGTTGTTGTGCCCCAAGTGCAGCACCCGGCATTTGGCCTTGTTAAACCTCATGCCGTTGGTCTCAGCCCAGCAGTCCAGCCTGTTCAGGTCCCTTTGGAGCCTCCCCACCCTCCAGCAGATCCACACTTCCTCCCAGCTTGGTGTCATCTGCAAACTTGCTAAGGGAGGACTCAATGCCTTCATCCAGGTCGTTGATAAAGACATTAAAGAGGACTGGACCCAGGACTGAGCCCTGGGGAACCCCACTTGTCACTGGCCTCCAGCTGGATCTAACTCCATTTACCACCACTCTCTGGGCCCGGTCATTCAACCAGTGTTTCACCCAGGAGAGTGTGCACCCGTCCAGGCCAGAGGCCGACAGTTTCCGAAGCAGAATGCTGTGAGAAACTGTATCAAAGGCTTTACTGAAGTCCAGGAAAACCACATCCACAGCCTTTCCCTCGTCCAAGAGTTTATTCACTTGGTCATAGAAGGTGATCAGATTACTCTGGCAAGACCTGCCTTTCATGAACCCGTGTTGACTGGGCCTGATCACCCGGTTCTCTTGCAAGTGCTTCATGATCGCACTCAAGATCACCCGCTCCATGACTTTCACCGGTACCGAGGTCAGGCTGACAGGCCTGTAGTTCCCCGGATCCTCCCTGCACCCCTTCTTATAGATGGGCACGACATCAGCCTCCAGTCCAGCGGAACCTCCCCAGTCATCCAGGACTGCTGGAAGATGATGGAAAGGGGTTTGGCCAGCACATCTGCCAGTTCCCTCAAAACTCTTGGGTGGACTCCATCCGGCCCCATAGACTTGTGGGCATCTAGCTGGGCAAGCAAGTCTCTAACCACCTCCTCTTGGACCTTGGGAATCTCACACTTCTCATCCAACCCTTGGGGTTGTGCACAGAGGGAACAATTTTCCTTACTGTTAAAGACTGAGGCAAAGTAGGCATTGAGCACTTCAGCCTTGTCTTCATCCCCTGTTACTGTTGTTCCCTCTGCATCTACCAGGAACTGGAGATTCTCCCTAGCCCTCCTTTTGCTGTTGATGTATTTGTAGAAAGACTTTTTGTTGTCTTTCACAGTCTTGGCCAATCGCATTTCTAGTTGGGCCTTAGCCCTCCTGACTTTTTCCCTGCACGTTCTCTCTTCCTCCCTATAGTCCACCCAGGATGCCTGCCCCTTCCTCCAGAGGTTGTAGACCCTCCTCTTCCTATTGATGTCTCTTAGGACCTCCCTACTCAACCACGCTGGTTTCTTACCCCGCCGGCTACTTTTCCGGAAGTTGGGGACGGCTTTCTCCTGAGCTGCTAGGAGTTCCTTCTTGAAGAGCGCCCAGCCCTCATGGACACCTTTGCCTTCAAGGAGCGTCTCCCACGGGACTTTTCCAACCAGCCTTCTGAACAGCCCAAAGTCTGCTCTCTGAAAGTTGAGGGTGACTCTTCTGCTAACCTCCTTCTTCATTTTACCCCGCACTGAGAACTTAATCGTCTCATGATCGCTTTGCCCCAAGCGTCCTCCAACCTTCACATCCCCCACCAGTCCTTCTCTGTTCACAAACAGCAGGTCCAGGAGGGCACCGTCCCTTGTCGGTTCGCTCACCAGCTGTGTGAGGAAGTTGTCTTCCAGACACTCCAGGAACCTCCGGGACTGCTTCCTTTCTGCTGTATTATACTCCCAGCCTATATCTGGGAAATTGAAGTCTCCCACAAGGACTAGAGGTAGCGATTTTGAGACTACACTCAGTTGTTTGTAAAAGAGCTCATCAGCTGCTTCTTCTTGGCTGGGTGGTCTATAGCAGACTCCCATCACAATCCCTTCCTGCCCATGGACTCCTCTGATTTTCACCCACAGGCCCTCCGTCCCATCCTGATCGTAGTCCAGTTCGAGGGTATCAAAGCCCTCTCTAACATAGAGGGCTACCCCACCTCCTCTTCTGCCCTTCCTGTCCTTCCTAAAGAGTTTATACCCCACCATGGGTACGCTCCAGTCGTACGAGTCATCCCACCACGTCTCCGCAATGGCAACGACATCGTAGTCTCCCTGCCCTACCACAGCTTCCAGCTCCTCCTTCTTATTTCCCATGCTGTGTGCATTGGTGTAAATGCACTTCAGCTGGGCAGGCGTAGCTTCAGCCTTCGCAATAGGGCTCCTCCCCAACTGAGCGGTCCTTGACTTAACTAAGGCCACAGTGCCAGTTTGCTGCCTACCATCCCCAGCTGCACTCACCCCCTCTTGACAATCTCCTACACAGGTTGTGCTGCACAATTGTTTCTGTTTGTCTTTTTCATTACAACAGAGTTTTGTATTCTCACCATCATGTCCTACGACCGCTACGTTGCCATCTGCAAACCCCTGCACTACGGGACCCTCCTGGGCAGCAGAGCTTGTGTCCACATGGCAGCAGCTGCCTGGGGCGCTGGGTTTCTCTTTGCTCTGCTGCACACATCCAATACATTTTCCCTTCCCCTCTGCCAGGGCAATGCTGTGGAACAGTTCTTCTGTGAAATCCCTCAGATCCTAAGGCTCTCCTGCTCAGATTCCTACCTGAAGGAAGTCGGGCTTATTGTGTTTGGTACCTGTTTAGTATTTGGCTGGTTCATTTTCATTGTTGTGTCCTATGTGCAGATCTTCAGGGCTGTGCTGAGGATCCCCTCTGAGCAGGGACAGCACAAAGCCTTTTCCACGTGCCTCCCTCACCTGGCCGTGGTCTCCCTGTTTATCAGTACTGGCTTTTTTGCCTACCTGAAGCCCCCCTAAATCTTCTCCCCATTCCTGGATATCGTGGTTTCAGTTCTGTACTCAGTGGTGCCTCCAGCACTGAACCCCCTCATCTACAGCTTCAGGAACCGGCAGCTCAAGGATGCAGTGTGGAAACTAATAACTGGATGGTCCTGAAGCAAAGAACTGCTCATCACCTTCTGCATAGCAGTTATCATGCAACTCATGGCTGGCCCAGACCACATCACTTTTTTTTTGGTTTTGTTGTTGGTTTTTCAGTTGCAATAATCTTGTCATCGTGTTTTTAATTCACAGTTGTCTTCTCTTCTCTTGCTGATTTGCTGTGTAAATGAGGAGCTGTCCTCTCTGTATGGTTAAAGAAAATAAAGGGATATTCAGTGGCTTCTATTTCCGGATTGCATTCCTCCACAGCCTTTTTGGAGCTGCAGGGACAGTTCCTGTGGGCACGGGTGGAGGAGAAGGGTTCCAGGTTTCCAGCAATACCAGGTACTGGCTCTTGATCTCCCAGAGCTGTTCTCTCTCCACTTCCACACTCTCCTCCTCACCTCTTGCCTTGCTGTAAGGCCTGAGGGCTCTGAGCTTGGTCCCAGCCGTGCTGCGTGGCAGTGCTGTGCCCGCAGGCAGGGACAGGCCATGGGCACTTCTGGGACACAACAGCCTTTCCATAGAGCAAGGGGATCTCCTCAGGGCAGCACCTCAAGGCTTAGTTAGGGCTTCAAAAGTTTCTTTCAAGAACATGGCCATGAAAGATGCTTGCAGATGAAAACAGGAGTGCAGAGATACACAGCGTGGGTGTGCAGGGGTGGGGCAAATAGCACTGGTCTCACACAACCATGTCTCTTCCATGGGTAGAGCAGGGTCTGCTCTGTGTCTGTGCACATTGGACACTCTGGGAAACCTGCCTGAGAGTAATCGTCGTGGAGCAGCCCCTCACAAGCACCATTCCCAGCACGGCCTGTCACCCCAGCTTGGAGACATTCTTTGTCCCCCTCTGGACGGACACAGAGCGAATAGGTCAGAGTCCCTGTTCACACTGTAGAGTTGATATGTGAGTGTGTCCATCATGTGCATGAGGTGAGATGAACCCAAGCAAACACAAACAGCCCTTCCTTGGGCTCCAACAAAGTCTGTGGGACAGAGAGTGTCCCAGGGTACCTTCTTGTTTAGAGCAACATCCCGAGAGTAAGTGCTTGAATGTAGCACTGAGATGTGCTTCCTTTTACTGAGGTCCTTGTGTCCATTCCTCATGACGTGAGACATCTCAGACAAATGCAGAGCAGTGGGATACTCCACAGGTTTGAGGTGCATGACATTCTCTGGGAGTCCAGAGAAACCCTGTGACTCTTGCATTTCTGTGTAAAAGGGGGAAACTCTGTGAGCATCCCTGGGTGCAGAAGGAGTCCACGAGGCCACCTCAGACACAGACTCCTGACAGAACCCTGTGTGTGACTCCAGGAACAAACCCCACTGGCCTGGGGAGATTCCCTTCAGCTGCCTTGGATTCACAGGCTCAGTGCAAGTGTTCCTGTCTGTGCATCACCTTGCTCCAGGATTATGGATTGTGCTCTCAAAAGTGACAGAGCAATCAGAGAGGTTCTGGGGTCCTCGGGAAAGGCAGATGTCAAACCCATCTTAAGGAAAATCAGGAACAAGAATTGAGAGAATTACAAGCAGGTCAGCTTACAGCCATCCCTAGGAAGGGAAGGGACATGTCCTACAGTCGCTTCCAGCCCCTTGAAGGACAAGGAAGGGATTGCTGAACCAAAATATGGAAGTTAAAGAAGGGCATGTGGTATACATGAATTTTGCAAGTCCTTAGGCATGGTGTCCTCATAGCCAGAGTGGGGCTGTCTGGGCTGAAGAAGTGGACTCTGGGTCAGAAGTTTGCTGAATGACCAGGCCCAAATATCATCAGTGGTACAACGTCCTTCATGCAGCTGGTTCCCAATGACGTCGCTCAGTGACCAGCGCTTGGCCCTGTATGATGTGATGGAGCACACTGTCAGCTGCGTTGTGGGTGATGCAAAGCTGGGTGGAGGCCTCGAACAACCTCATCTGGTTCACCCTACTCTGAGCATGAGAAAGAGAGAAGGGGATGCTCAGGGCTTTCTTTAGACCCAAGTTATTCTATGATTCAGTGAATATTTCCCTTGGAGAGATTCTGCCTTATTTTTGAAGACAGACTTGGTGGAGGGAGAGTTAAAATTGAAGAGTCAAAGCAGGAGATATAAAATGTGCCAACACAAACACAGCAGTTCCTGTGAAGGATGTTTCTCCACTCCAGTCATTAATAGGAAATATGTTTTATAGATTTGATAAAACAGGTATACATGAAATTGGGAGCAATGATGCACAGTGCAGGCAGCTAAGGGCCACTGAGAGGAAATTCAGGGGAAAAACGATGGAGGGCTCTGGGGCACAAGTAGGGTTTAGATCCATTCCAACACTAAGGAATGAGGAGCAAGAGGTCAAAAAGGATCACTTGATTAATACCTGCCTCTGAACGTAGTGTGAGGAGAAATAAACCAGGTTCTTTTAATCACGGACTGGCCAACGCACGCCCAGGCTTCCTTACTAAGGATGGAGCACGCTTGTCTCCAAGGGGTACTACAGTCCTCATTAAAAATCCAGCAGGGCTCACAAATAGAGCTTTAAACTAGATGAGAATGGGGAGGGTGACAAAGCCAGGCTAGTCAGGACTCAGCCTGGAAGTGGAACGCCAGTGCCTGAGAGATGCTGTGCTAGCAAGGACCTCCACTATGTCACTACAGAGAGAGTAGGGCGAGTACATGTGGGGATGGAAGGATGAAACCAACACTGAGGGGTTAGATATTGCAAGGACCAGTCAACTGGGAATGAACACTATTCCCTTTATGAGGGCTGAGGGATCACCAGTCCAGCTGAAGGGCATTTACACCAATGCACGCAGTGTGGGCAATAAGCAGGAGGAGTTGGAAGCTGTCGTAGGGCAAGGAGACTACGACATCGTTGCCATCATGGAAACGTGGTGGGACGACTCGTATAACTGGAGTGCAGCTGTGGTGGGGTACAAACTATTCAGGTGGGACAGAAAGGGTACAAGAGGAGGCGGGGTAGCCTTCTATGTTAGAGAGTGCTTTGATACCCTCGAGCTCGATTCTGGTGATGATGGGATTGAGTGCCCACCAGAAGGGAGATATTGTGATGGAGTCTGTTCTAGACCACCCAGCCAAGGAGAAGCAGCTGATGAGCTCTTCTATAAACAGCTGGGAGTATGTAGCCATTAAGGCACGGACCTCGTCGATGGGCGCAACAATCAAGATCAACTTTATTTAGAAAATGCAAACCTGATATAGCACCTCTGTATTCAGTAACAGCTATTCCAGTGAATTTCCACCTGTGAGAATCACGCAGTGCAGCGACGGAGTGCAACCCCCTTTTCCTGCAGATGTGCCCCTCGTCTTCATGTTTTCTGCCTAGTGCATTCCTTTCCTATTAACCCACGGGTCTTAATAAAGATTCCAAGGTTGCAACAAGCTAGCGAGCATGAGAACATCGGCCGTTTGCTCCCTGCTGGTGGCTAATATCGCAGATCTTGAGTGATATCAAGAAGAAGAGGAATGTTTATGGGCTAGAGGAGCAGAATGAGGCTCCCATAGTCCAAAAGGAGGTGGTCAGAGCCTTGCTAGCCCGACTACACACACACAAGTCTATGGGGCCGGATGGGATTCACCTGAGGGTATTGAAGGGGCTGGCAGATGTGCTGGTCAAACCCCTTTCCATCATCTTCCAACTGTCCTGGAAGACTGGGGAAGCTCCACTGGACTGGAGGCTGATGTGCCCATCTACAAGAAGGGTCGCAGGGAGGATCCAGGGAACTACAGGCCTGTCAGTCTGACCTCAGTGCCAGCGACAGTCATGGAACAGGTGATCTTGAGTGTTATCATGAAGCACATGCAAGAGAACTGAGTGATCAGGCCCAGTCAACACGGGTTCACAAAAGGCAGGTCTTGCCAAACTAACCTGATCACCTTCTATGACAAAGTGACTCGGCTGCTGAACAAGGGAAAGGCCATGGATGGATCTTCCTGGACCTCAGTAAAGCCTTTGACACAGTTTCTCCCAGCATTCTGCTATGGAAACTGTCACCTCTGGCCTGGACAGGCGCACACTCTCCGTGATGGAAAACTAGTTGGATGGCCGGGCCCAGAGAGTGGTGGGAAATGGAGTTAAATCCAGCTGGAGGCCAGTTCCAGGTGGTGTCCCCAGGGCCCAGGGCTGGGTCCAGCCCTGTTCAATGTCTTTATCAATGACCTGGAAGAAGGCATCGAGTGCATCCTTAGCAAGTTTGCAGATGACACTAAGTTGGGTGGAAGTGTGGATCTGCTGGAGTGTTCGGAAGCTCCAAAGGGATCTGAACAGGCTGGAGCCCTGGGCTTAGACCAACGGCATGAGGTTTAACACGGCCAAATGCTAGGGCCTGCACTTGGGACACAACAACCCTGAGCAGCTCCAGACTAGGAGAAGTCTGGCTGGAAAGCTGCCAGGAGGAGAAGGACCTGGGGGTGTTGGTTGACAGTGACTGAACATGAGCCAGCAGTGTGCCCAGGTGGCCAAGAAGGCCAATGGCGTCTTGGCTTGTATCAGAAACGGCGTGGCCAGCAGGTCCAGGGAGGTTATTCTCCCTCTGGACTCAGCACTGGTGAGACCGCTCCTCGAATCCTATGTTCAGTTCTGGGCCCCTCACCACAAGAAGGATGTTGGGGCTCTGGAGCGAGTCCAGAGAAGAGCAACACAGCTGGTGAAGGGGTTGGAGAACAGGCCTTATGAGGAGCAGCTGAGAGAGCTGGGAGTATTTAGCCTGGAGAAGAGAAGGCTGAGGGGGGATCTCATTGCTCTCTATAACTACCTGAAGGGAGGTTGTGGAGAGGAGGGAGCTGGGCTCTTCTCCCAAGTGACAAGGGACAGGATGAGAGGGAATGGTCTCAAGCTCCTCCAGGGGAGATTTAGGCTGGAGAGTTGGAAAAAAAAATTCACAGAAAGGGTCATTGGGCAGTGGCAGAGGCTGCCCAGGGAGGTGGTTGATTCACCTTCCCTTGAGGTGTTTAAGACATGGTTGGACGAGGTGCTAAGGGGCATCGTTTAGTGTTTGATAGGAATGGTTGGACTCGATGATCTGGTGGGTCTCTTCCAAACTGGTTATTCTATGATTCTATGAATCGTTGGGCACTATAGTGATGTGTGGTGTATATCATATGTGCGGTGCTACAAATGAAACATTTGATCCTGCAAGGGAGGAGAATCTCTTGGTTCATCTATATCCCCGAGGAATGAAGCTCTGGGCCCAAATGCAGTACTTTGGGAGCTCCATTTGAGACTTCAGGCTGTAAAAGATGGGGTTGGAACCTTTCCATTAGAGTCTGGACCTTCCAAAGGAGGTTTTGGGTCCTACAAATGGTGCCTTTAAACTGAAACTCAGGCTTTGAGCCCTCACATCAGGTTTTGTGCCCTCAAATGATGCTGTGGTCTTCAACAGGAAGGCTTTACACCCTAAATATTGGTCCTGAGAGGCTCAAAATACGACCTTGAGCCCTCACAATTTTAGACTTGATTCTAAAATGAGGCTTTTATCCCTGAAAGGGAGGGTTTAGGGGCTAAAAAAAAGTTTTTGAACCCTCAGGTAATTTGAGTTCTCTTGTTCCCTAAAATTTTCTATGAGCAGAAGATGTAGAGACCCACTTAGCATGTTGTCCCAAGCCTCCCCAGCAGGCCAAAGTGTGCCCTCACCACTCATGCTGTGGCTCCTAACTCCATCCTGGCAGACCTCCTCCAGGGCCTCTACAGTTTCTTCACTTTCCTTTTGCAATGTGAGACTTACTGGGTCCTGAGGCATCATCCTTCTGCCAGAAGAGTGAGGGCAGCGATTGTCTCCTTTGCCCAGTGTCAAGACTTGCTCCCTCTGCCCCTTCCAGTGAGGGGCTGGGGGTGGGCAAGAAGTTGTCAGGGGAACACAGTCAGGAGAGCTGACCCCGGCTGAGCAGAGGGAGATCCCTTAACATAGAAGCCACGCTCAGCGAGAAAGAATGTGGCTGAAGAAGTGGAGATTTTTATCATTCCAGGTGATGGGTGGTGGCAGACTGGTGGGGTGTCAGTCTGCTTGAAGGAAGTGGCAAGTGATGGATGGCATTAAAATTGGTTTTAGGTTTGGATTATGCTGATTTTTATCATTTCTTTTCTACCTATTAAACTACCTATAGTTCGGCCCAAAAGTGAAAAAACTTTTCCATGGGGAGCTGGCTGAGGATTGCCCTGAGGAGATTGACCCAGACACCAGGACACCTGCTTGTCCTCATTCACAAGAGACCTCCACCAATCCCGAGCCCTTTCAAAAGGGATTTTCCAAAGAAATATTGATCTTCTCATGGAATTTCCTCAGCGTGAACAGGAGACCCTATAGCGTTTGTCCCGTATATGATGTGGGTCATCAAGAAGGCTGGGGAGGGACAGTTTACAAGGGAATGAAGGGATGAGAATAAGGGGAATAGATTTAAATTGGAAAGGGGAAGATTTAAATTAGACGTTAGGAAGAAATTCTTCATAAAGAATGGGGTAGGGCTGTTTCCCAGGTTGCCCAGGGAAGCTGTGGCTGCCCCCTCCCTGGAGATGTTCAAGGGCAGCTTGGATGGGGCCATGAGCAGCCTGGTCCAGTGGGAGGTGTCCCTGCCCATGGCAAGGGGGGTGGAACTGGATGGGCTTTAATGTCCCTTCAAACCCAAACCATTCTATGATTCTGAAAAGTATGGAAATAGAAACCTTAAACTAAAGCATATTTTTCATAAACTCATTTTAAAATCTTCCTCTTTAAGCACGTGGGAAATTGCACCAAGGAGCTGTGCAAGTCTTGAAGACCTTTAGAAAACAGTAGGAAGTGAAAGAGCTCGTTAAGTCTATCTGTAATTTAATTAGACCCAGGGTGGTCTAATTGAATAATCACTGATGAGAGTAGATTGAGGAAACATCTCAAGGAGTCAAAAGAAAAACTCAAAATGCCTTGAGTCTTAACTGGTCTCAGTTGGGATTCTTAGTGAAAAAGCCTCCCCAGGGACTCGTTAGAGCTGAGAATTAGAGGCCATGAGTGCAGGAATGCAAAGGCGCTGTGCAGGCAGCTGTGATGCTGAGAAAAGCCTGGGTTTGATTGATGAAGCAGAAAGGCCAAGCCCTGACCCCCAGGCCCTGGAAAGGCAGATCTGCCTTTGGCTACAATGACACTGGTGTCATAAACACTTTGACATTGCTGAATCAGAATCACAGCACTTATTCCATGTATTTCCAAATCCTGGCCTGTAGGGTGATGGGAGATGCCAAGGCTCTCACTCAGCTTCCTGCAGTTATAGAAGAATTGGGTCCTAGATGGGCAGGGTCATAAAAGGTTGAGTCATAGAAGAGAAACAGAAATCTTGGGTATGAGAAGGGTCAGCTGAGAGAAGAGTTGAGTCATAGAGGAGTAACTAAGGAGAGCAGTCATAGAAGGCTTCTGGAATTTCGGCTTACGGAATGTTCATAGAAGAGCTGGATCAGAGATGATTGAGCTCATAAAAGGGTCATAGAATATTCAGGCCATAGAAGAGTTGAGTCATAGAAGAGTGAGTTTATTTGGGTTTTAGAAGGGTTTATTCATAGAAGGGTCACAAAACGATTGGTTCAGAGAAGGTTTGGGCCTAAGTGTCATAGAACAGTCATGTAACAGAAGAATCTTTTCACAGAAAGTTCATGGAAGAGTCAGGTCGTGGAACGTCACATCATAGAACAGTCAGACATGAGTCAGGTCATGGAGTGAAGTGTTGTGTCATAGAAATCTTGAGTCATGGAAGGGCCTGGTCACGTAAGAGCTGGGTCACAGAAGAGTTATAGATGTGTCAGGTCATAGAGGAATAACAGAAGATTTCAGTCATAGAAGGTTCATAAAAGGGTCAGGTGATGGAAGTCTCAGATCACAGAACTTTCAGGTAATAGGAGTATTGAGGAATAGAAGCAGGAGAGTTTATTTGGATGATAGAAGGGTTTGGTCATTGAAGGGACATTAAAGAGTCAGGTCATAGAAGGGTCAGGTCATAAAATGGTTGGGTCATCGATTATTCAATTCAGAGAGGAGTCAGGACATAGAAGGATCTGAGAAGAATTGGGTCATAGATAGTTTGACTCCTAGAAGGCTCAGACTCTAGATGAGTCAGGTCATAGAGAAGTCACAGAAGAATGGGGTGGTAGAAGAGTTGGTTCGTAGAAGAGATGGTCCATAAAAGGCTCATAGAAGAGGAGGGTTGTATAAGGGTTTGTTTAGCCTGGAGAAGAGGAGGCTGAAGGCTCATTGCTCTCTATAACTATCGAAAAGGAAATTGTGGAGAGGAGGGTGCTGGCCTCTTCTCCCAAGTGACAGGGGACAGGATAAAGTGGGAATGGCCTCAAGCTCCACTAGGAGAGGTTTAGGCTGAATATTAGGAAAAAATAATTCCCGGAAAGTGTCATTGGGCACTGGCAGAGGCTGTCCAGGGAGGGGGTTGAGTCACCTTCCCTGGAGGTATTTAAGGCACAGGTGGATGAGGTGCTGAGGGACATGGATTAGTGTTTGATAGGAATGGTTGGACTCAATGATCCAGTGGGTCTTTTCTATCCTGGTGATTCTATGATTCTATGATTCATTGGATTGTTTGGTCATAGAAGCACAAGGTCATAGAGGGGTCATGGAATTTTTGAGTCATAGAATTCATAAAACCACAGCTGGTGGCTCATAGAAGAATCAGGTTGTACAGGAGTCAGATCACAGAAGGGTCAGTTAACAGTAGGTTTGGTTCACAGAACAGTCGGGTGGCAGCAGGGTTGGCTTTTAGAGGAGTGAAGTCATAGAAGCGTCAGGACATAAATGATTTGTGTCACAGAGGAGTCATAGAAGACTTGGGTCATAACAAGTCACGTCACAGTAGAAAAGAGAATACTCCAGTCATAGAAGGTCATAGAAGGCTCAAGTCACAAAAGGATCAGATTATACAAGAGAGGGGTCAAGAAGAGTCAGTTTATAGATGAGTCAGATCATAGAGGTGTAATAGAAAGATTCAGTCATAAAAGTTTCATAGAGATGTTGTGTCACAGAAGTCTCAGGCCATAAAAGATTTGGGTCATGGAAGAGTCGAGTCATAGAACCGTGAGAATTTAGTCAGGAAAAAGAAAGATTGAGTCACAGAGAGGTCTTAGTAGAGTTAGGTCACAGAAGTGTTGGGTCATAGAAGAGTTGGGCCAAAAATAATTCAGGTCATAGAGGACTTTGGTAAGAGGAGGATGATAAGACACAATCTGCCCAAGAGAAATCCAGTTCCCTTCTCTTTCAGACATCTAGAAATAGAATTGAAGAGGAAAACATCTGGGGAAATGCCTTTAACTCCCCTGCTCATCCATTGGTCATTTTTGAAAAGGACAGGCAATGTGGGAGTGATGCCAGTGGTCAGGGTGTTTCCTTGGTCTCCATGACCTTGTGAAGATGATGGAGAGTGGCCTCACTGTGACATCACCCTGCTCACTCAGCTCCCTGGGACACTGCCCCTCCTGTCCCACAGACTGGGAAGGATTTTGTTTGCTCAAGGGATCCCTGACTTGATCCCCACTCCTGGCTTGCCCATCTCCTCCAGAGTCCTGCCCGGAGTCACAGAGGCCTGGGAGACCTTGATGGAGAAGACAGGGACAAAGAGGACACAGGGAGTCTCAGATCTGTCTACACCTGTTTACTCTGATACCCAGTAGGACCCACACGGCATCTTTGTTTCTTCTTTAACTGTTCCTGAAGGGGCAAACACTCATCATGAGGCCCTTGAATGGCCTTTCAAGTTCAGACTGAATCCCAGTCTGGACCCTTGCAAATCATGGAGGATGCTGTCCTTGATGAGCACCTACCCTGAGCTCTGTGACCCAGCTCTGTCTCCCACAGGAACGGCTCCAGCTCCTGCTGCCTGTGCCCCTGGCTGAGGGCATTGCTGCCCATTGGGGCTGAAGCCCTGCAGCTGTGGCACCAGGCAACCTCATCCCTGCCAAGAGGAAACCAAGTGTTCAAGACCCCGTGTGTTGAAAGACTTTACTTGGAACAGAGACATGTCAAGGACAGAAGAGTGTTGAGAGTCTTTCTAGTCCCAGGTCTAAAGCACTAGCATGAATTACCTAAATTCTGCCAGTGATAAATATTCTTCAGCTTGGAGAACTGAGATCATTCCCTGTCACCTTCTTGCTGTCCTATCTAATGATGAGACAAATAGATAGTGATTCTCCAGCTCAGCTCTTTTTCTGAGAGGAGCAATGACAGTGCAGGACAGAAGTGTCTCTCCTAGATGAGGAAAGTAACATCAGGGATGACTTCAGCTTGTTTCTCAGCAGGTTCCCCTGGAGCCCCAGGGACACCTCGAGGGAGCTCTGAGGGGGCAGAGAAAGTGCTGCCTTGGGCTGCTCCTCTGCTGCTGATCTGGGCTGGGCTCCTGGCAGGGAGGGAGCTCATAATGAGACAGGAGTTCATAAAAGAGCCAGGTCTGTCCAGGAGCAGCTCCTCTGCAAAGCCCAGCAGGGCTGAGGGCACTGCCTGCAGGCAGCGAGGGGAGAGGAGGGAGCAGAGAGAGGGGAGAGGCAGGGTGGGGTCGGAGGAGAGAGGAGGCTTCATCTGGAGACAAATCCACACAGCCCTTCTGAAGGTGAGTCTCTGGGTGCAGGACAATGCAGGTGCGGTTCCTGGAGGGATCTCCTAAAGCCGGCACAGCCACAGCCTGTGGGATCTGTCAGGAGGGCTCTTGCAATTTCTGCAGTGGAGAGAAAACCAGGGTCAGCGTTCAGCCTACCCGGGGAGCTCCCCATGGTGGGACAGAAGCAGGTCCTGGCAGGAGAGGGTGTTTCTGCTCTCAAAAGTGTGCTGTGTGAGTCAGGGCTGCTCACAGCTCCAAATCAACCCAGGAAATTTCTAAGGGGACATTTCAAGGGAATAATCAATGCAGGGAGAAGGAACTCTCATGAGTCAGTCTCCTGCACTTGGGGAATTTCAGGGGAGAAAAGAAACAAGAGGCTCTCATGCTTGAAGAAATCACCGAGACTCCTCAGCTGTGTCCTGGAGTGGTCATTAGGTCTGATAGGAGCCTCCTAAAGAGTCTCCAGCTGCTTCTCTTCCCATGGACAGCACCAGCATCACCTCTGTTGGACCCTTCAGGCTCAGTCTGTCCTGTCCTTTTCTGCTTATAAACAAGAACCTGTGCCCAGCTTTACCCAGCACACAGGCAGGTTTCAGTAGGGCCAGGGGGATGCTGAGAGGGTCAGATGGGGTCTGTGAGCACTGACAGGGAGAAGACATGGGACAGGGAAACGCCTCCAGTGAGGAAAATCCCCAAGCAGCATCGATAGGATCAGGGAATGTGAAGAAATATAATCAGAGATGGTTCGATGGCAAATGCAGAAACCCCTATACGACTGCATCCAACACAGACTCTCCCTCTTGCCAAGTTCCCTTGCCTCCCCTCCCACCCAACAAAGCCTTTGCCCTCAGTGTGGGCTCCAAGACTAACGCCCCTCATCTGCAGCCAGAGTTCCAGCACAGCCATGGTGCAGCTCTCTAGTCCATTTTCCTCTCCAGAGCACAGGGGCTGAGAGCAATTGCGCAGCAAAGTTGATGTTTGGGAGGGGGTGAGCGCAGCTGGGTTAGGGTAACGCTGTCGTGATTGCCCAGCTGCCTCTGCCCTGGCCTCTCTCAGCTGGACCAGCTTCTTTGCTGGCTTCTCTCTTTGTCTGTGTTCTTTCAGTTGTTCTCTTATTCTTGCTGCCAGGCTCTCTGGGCTTGGCAGTTTCAGCAGCTGAGCCAGGCACTGACCTTCTGATTCCTCCCATGCAGGTGTGTCCGTGGGAATGCAGTGTCCAAGCTTTCATCTCACCCGTGGGACTGTGGGCAGAGCAGTCTGTGTCATTCCCTGAGGAAAGAGCTGACTCTTCCTTACTGAAACACAATCATTAGGATACTCAAATAGTTCCATGAGGTTTTTTCCCAAGCTGTGAGCTTCCCTCCAGAATATAAACGTCTATCACCACTTGGTGTAACCTGAGTGACCATGGAGAAGTACAGAAACACTCCAGCTAAGGAAATGCTGTTTGGTTTGTTAAATGAACCGTGTGTGTCCTGGCCTGAGAGAGGGGGCTGAGACCTTAGGAAAGGGAGAGACATCGAGTGGTATGAGGTGGATCCCTCTGTGCAGAAGGGTCTGGTGGCTTGTAAGGGTAACACGGGAGTGTGATCCCCCTCCATCTCAGAAAGGTGGAAGCCCAGAGCAGCTGGGGTCAAGAGCCAAGGAGAGAGCAGCTCCCCTCCCTCTGCACTGAGCCACAGGCAATGCTCTTGCCTCACAGGACTTGCTTTTCTGTCTGTGAATGCAACAGAAATAGTGAGGGTTTCTGACATCCATGAAGATCTCCAGCTCAGATGGGAGGGAGATATAAAAAACCCTCCTTTTGAAGCTCTTTGGGAATTGTGGTTTCTTAGCACTGGGACTGCAGATAGTTAGGGGCCCTTTTGAATTAAGTGCAGCTTTAACTGGAAAATTAGAACACCAGGACTGTCCCCAGCATCCCCATGCCCTCCTGCTGCAGAGCAGGGCTGACTCCTCGCAGCCAGTGGGCAGAGGCCCTGCTCCTCCCAGCACATAAAGCCTGCACCCAGCAGGGCTCCATGCACGGAGCTGGATGACAATCCCATAGAAATGAATAAGCAATGGGGAGTGTGCAGTGTGGAAATGGCTTTGATTGTGTTTAGATACATCTCCCCTAACTTCTTACTGTCCTTTCCTTCTGTGACAGTGCCCCACGCCCAAAGTCAGCAGACGTCCAACAGCAGCTCCATCACCCAGTTCCTCCTCCTGGCATTCGCAGACACACGGGAGCTGCAGCTCTTGCACTTCAGGCTCTTCCTGGGCATCTACCTGGCTGCCCTCCTGGGCAACGGCCTCATCATCACCAGCATCGCCTGTGACCACCACCTCCACACCCCCATGTATTTCTTCCTCCTCAACCTCTCCCTTCTTGACCTGGGCTCCATCTCTACCACTGTCCCCAAATCCATGGCCAATTCCCTCTGGGACACCAGGGGCATCTCCTATGCTGGATGTGCTTCTCAAGTCTTTCTCTTTCTCTTTTTCATTACAACAGAATTTTGTATTCTCACCATCATGTCCTACGACCGCTACGTTGCCATCTGCAAACCCCTGCACTATGCGACCCTCCTGGGCAGCAGAGCTTGTGTCCACATGGCAGCAGCTGCCTGGGGCACTGGGTTTCTCTTTGCTCTGCTGCACACAACCAATACATTTTCCCTGCCCCTTTGCCAGGGCAATGCTGTGGAACAGTTCTTCTGTGAAATCCCTCAGATCCTCAAGCTCTCCTGCTCAGATTCCTACCTCAGGGAGTTTGGGCTTCTTGGTTTTGGTGCCTGTTTAGTATGTAGCTGTTTTGTTTTCATTGTGGTGTCCTATGTGCAGATCTTCAGGGCTGTGCTGAGGTTCCCCTCTGAGCAGGGAGGGCACAAAGCCTTTTCCACGTGCATCCCTCACCTGGCCGTGGTCTCCCTTTTTCTCAGTACCAGCTTTTTTGCCTACCTGAAGTCTTCCTCTGTGTCCTCTCCGTTCCTGGACATTGTGGTGTCAGTTCTGTACTCAGTGGTGCCTCCAGCACTGAACCCCCTCATCTACAGCTTGAGGAACCGGCAGCTGAAGGATGCATTGTGGAAACTAATAACTGGATGGTTCTCTGAAGCAAAGAACTGCTCATCACCTTCTGCATAGCAGTTATCATGCCATTCATGGCTGGCCCAGACAACCTTCTCTTTTGTTTTTGTGGTGTTGTTAGTTTTTCAGTTGCGATAATGTTGTCATCCTGTTTTTAATTCACAGTTTTCTTCTCTTGCTGATTTGCTGTGTAAATGAGGAGCTGTCCTCTCTGTATGTTTAAAGAAAATAAAGGGATATTCAACAGCTTTTACTTCCTGCTAACTTTCCTCCAAGGCCTTTTTGGAGCTACAGGGACACTTTATGTGGGCACGGGTGGAGGGGAAAGGAGTCCCAACCCAGCAGCACTGCCAGGCCCCAGCACTTGTTCTCCCAGAGCTCTTCTCTGTCCACTTCCACACTCTCCTCCTCACCCCTTGCCTTGCTGTAAGGCCTGAGGGCTCTGAGCTTGGTCCCAGCCGTGCTGCGTGGCAGTGCTGTGCCCGCAGGCAGGGACAGCTATTGGGCACTTGTGGGACACAGCAGCCTTTCCATAGAGCAAGGGGATTTCCTCAGGGCAGCACCTCAAGGCTTAGTTAGGGCTTCTAAAGTTTCTTTCAAGAACATGGGCATGAAAGATGCTTGCAGATGAAAACAGGAGTGCAGAGATACACAGTGTGGGTGTGCAGGGGTGGGGCAAATAGCACTGGTTTCACACAACCATGTCTCTTCCATGGGTAGAGCAGGGTCTGCTCTGTGTCTGTGCACACTGGACACTCTGGGAAACCTGCCTGAGAGTAATCGTCGTGGAGCAGCCCCTCACAAGCACCATTCCCAGCACTGGCCTGTCACCCCAGCTTGGAGACATTCTTTGTCCTCCCCTGGAAGGAGACAGAGCAAATAGGTCAGAGTCCCTGTTCACACTGTAGAGTTGATATGTGAGTGTGAACATCATGTGCATGAGGTGAGATGAACCCAGGCAAACACAAACATCCCTTCCTTGGGCTCCATGAAAGTCTGTGGGACAGTGAGTGTCCCAAGGTCCCTTATGTTGAGAGCAACATCCCTAGAATAAGTGCTTGAATGCAGCACTGGCATGTGTTTCCTTGTACTGAGGTCCCTGTGTCCATTCCTCATGACGTGAGACATCTCAGACAAATGCAGAGCAGTGGGATACTCCACAGGTCTGAGGTGCATGAGATTCTCTGGGAGTCCGGAGAAACCCTGTGACTCTTGCATTTCTGTGTAAAAGGAGGAAACGCTGTGAACATCCCTGGGTGCATAAGGAGTCCACGAGGCCACCTCAGACACAGACTCCTGACAGAACCCTGTGTGTGACTCCAGGAACAAACCCCACTGGCCTGGGAGGTTCACTTCAGCTGCCTTGGATTCACAGGCTCAGTGCAAGTGTTCCTGTCTGTGCATCACCTTGCTCCAGGATTATGGATTGTGCTCTCAAAAGTGCCAGAACAATCAGAGAGGTTCTGGGGTCCTCGGGAAAGGCAGATGTCAAACCCATCTTAAGGAAAAACAGGAACAAGAATTGAGAGAATTACAGGCAGGTCAGCTTACAGCCATCCCTAGGAAGGGAAGGGACATGTCCTACAGTCGCTTCCAGCCCCTTGAAGGACAAGGAAGGGATTGCTGAACCAAAACAGGGAAGTTAAAGAAGGGCATGTGGTATACATGGAATTTTGCAAGGCCTTAAACATGGTGTCCTCATAGCCAGAGTGGGGCTGTCTGGGCTGAAGAAGTGGACTCTGAGTGAGAAGTTGGCTGAACGACCAAGCCCAAATATCATCAGTGGTACAAAGTCATTCATGCAGCTTGTTCCCAATGACGTCCCTCAGTGACCAGCGCTTGGTCCTGTATGATGTGATAGACCACACTGTCAGCTGCTTTGTGGGAGATGCAAAGCTGGGTGGAGGCCTCGAACAACCTCATCTGGTTCACCCTACTCTGAGCATGAGAAAGAGAGAAGAGGATGCTCAGGTCTTTCTTCAGACCTGGGTTATTCTATGATTCAGTGAATATTTCCCTTGGAGAGATTCTGCCTTGATTTTTGAAGACAGACTTGGTGGAGGGAGAGTTAAAATTAAAGAGTCAAACCAGGAGATATCAAATGTGTCAACACAAACACAGCAGTTCCTGTGAAGGCTGTTTCTCCACTCCAATCATTAATAGGAAACATGTTTTATAGATTTGATAAAACAGGTATACATGAAATTGGGAGCAATGATGCAGAGTGCAGGCAGCTAAGGGCCATTGAGAGGAACTTCAGGGGAAAAATGATGGAGGGCTCTGGGGTGCAAGTAGGGTTTAGATCCATTCCCACACTAAGCAATGAGGAGCAAGAAGTCAAAATGCATCACTTGATTAATACCTGCCTCTGAACATGGTGTGAGGAGAAATAAACCAGGTTCTTTGATCATGGACTGGCCCATGCACTCCCAGGCTTCCTTACTAAGGATGGAGCACACTGGGCTCCAAGGGCACTACAGTCCTCATTAAAAATCTAGCAGGGCTCACAAATAGTGCTTTAAACTATATGTGAACAGGGAAGGGGACAAAGCCAGGCTAGTCAGGACTGAGCCTGGAAGTGGAACTCGAGTGTCTGAGAGATGCTGTGCTAGCAAGGACCTCCAGTATGTCACTACAGAGAGAGTAGGGGTGAGTACATCTGGGGATGGAAGGATGAAACCGGCACTGAGGGGTTCGATATTGCAAGGACCAGTCAATCGGGAATGAACACTATTCCCTTTATGAGGGCTGAGGGATCACCAGCCCAGCTGAAGGGCATTTACACCAATGCACGCAGTGTGGGCAATAAGCAGGAGGAGTTGGAAGCTGTCGCAGGGCAAGGAGACTACTACGTTGTTGCCATCATGGAAACGTGGTGGGACGACTCGTATAACTGGAGTGCAGCTGTGGTGGGGAACAAACTATTCAGGTGGGACAGAAAGGGTACAAGAGGAGGCGGGGTAGCCCTCTACGTTAGAGAGTGCTTTGATAACCTCGAGCTCGATTCTGGTGATGAGATGATTGAGTGCCCACCAGAAGGGGATATTGTGATGGAGTCTGTTCTAGACCACCCAGCCAAGGAGAAGCAGCTGATGAGCTCTTCTCTAAACAGCTGGAAGTATGTAGCCATTAAGGCACGGACCTCGTTGTTGGGGGAGACAATCAAGATCAACTTTATTTATAAAAAGCAAACCTGATATAGCATCTCTGTATCCAGTAACAGCTATTCCAGTGAATTTCCACCTGTGTGAATCACACAGTGCAGCGACAGAGTGCAACCCCCTTTTCCTGCAGATGTGCCCCTTGTCTTCATGTTTTCCACCTAGTGCATTCCTTTCCTATTAACCCACATGTCTTAATAAAGATTCCAAGGCTGCAACAAGCTAGTGAGCATGAGAACATCGGCCGTTTGCTTCCTGCTGGTGGCTAATATTTCAGGTTCCCCAAGGCATCGGCCGTTTGCCCCAGCACACACGCAATACTGGAATCGTCATGCCCACAGGTGAGGGTTTCTGTTCCTTTTTAGATTAAATGTGCTGAAGCCAGTGTTTCCACACACAAGATAAGGGAAAAAAGAGGCATGTGCAGACACATGAGAGTGTGATAGGTAAGGAGAGATGTGGGATGATAGGTATGATAAAATCAGATCATCTAGTCTCATGCTTCAGGAATTAAGATGATCCGGTAGCAAGTGGTGTCCCTAGGGTTCAGTGCTGGGTCCAGCCCTGTACAATATCTTTATCGATGACTGAGATGAGGGGATCGAGTGTGCCTTTAGCAGTATCATGGACAACACTAAACTGGGAGGAAGTGTCGATCTGCTGGAGGAAAATTCTAATTTGACATTTCTTATTTTCTATTCATCAATCTTTAGTCTTATTCATTGCATCAAAGACTGAAAAGTAGCTACCGAAGATTTAAAATATCGCAAATTCTAAACAATTACCAAAAATGAATTTACATTACCAAAGTCTACTATGTATTTCCATTATTGATTAATGACTATTCAAAATATTGAGAAAAATTTTAGATGGACTATATGGTAACATTTAACCCTTTTGTAACAGAATAAATTTGGTTTCTATGATGTGTAGAAGACTTCTACTGCATCCTAGAGATTTCCATGTAGGGATAGTTTTCGGGTCATTAGGGTTACAGTTAGGATTAGGGATAGCAAAATCAAGGCTAGGGTTACGGTTAAGGTTATCAGAATTAGTGTAAGGGTTATGGTTAGGGTTAGGGTTAGTGACGTTAGGGTTAAGGTTAGCGACTTTAGGGTTAGGTTTTGAGTTCCAAAGCCCAGACTAATTCCAATGCCCAGCCTGTTCCCACACTCCGCCCACTCCCAAGCCCCACCCTTTCTCATGCTCTGCCCGCTCCTAAGCCCGGCCTCTTCCCATGCCCCACTAATTCCCACACTCTGACCTTATCCAACTCCTCACACATTCCCATTTGTCACCCCTTCACAAGTTCTGCTTATTTCCCAAGCCCAACCCCCTCCCATGCTCTGCCTCTTCCCCTGCTCGATCCTCTGCTACACCCTTTCCCACGCTGCACATATTCCTGAACCCTACCTGTGCATAGAATCATAGAATCACCAGATTGGAAGAGACCCACCGGATCATTGAGTCCAACCATTCCCATCAATCACTAAACCGTGTCCCTCAGCACCTGGCCCACCCATCCCTTAAACCCCACCAGGATAGTGACTCAACCCACTCCCTGAGCAGCCTCTTCCAGTGCCCAATTACCCTTTCTGTGAATTTTTTTTTTCCTAATGTCCAGGCTAAATCTCCCCTGGCGGAGCTTGAGGCCATTCCCTCTCATCCTGTCCCCTGTCACTTGGGAGAAGAGACCAACTCCCTCCTCTCCACAACCTCCCTTCAGGTAGTTATAGAGAGCAATGAGGTCTCCCCTCAGCCTCCTCTTCTCCAGGCTAAACACCCCCAGCTCTTTCAGCCGTTCCTCATAAGGCCTGTTCTCCAGCCCCTTCACCAGCTTTGTTGCTCTTCTCTGGACTCGCTCCAGAGCCTCAACATCCTTCTTGTGGTGAGGGCCCCAGGCCTGAACACAGGATTCGAGGTGCGGTCTCACCAGTGCCGAGTCCAGAGGGAGAAGAACCTCCCTGGACCTGCTGGTCATGCCATTTCGGATACAAGCCAAGATGCCATTGGCCTTCTTGGCCACCTGGACCACTGCTGGCTCATGTTCAGTTGCTGTCAACCAACACCCCCAGGTCCTTCTCCTCCAGGCAGTTTCCAGCCAGACTTCTCCTAGTCTGTATCTGCTCAGGGTTGTTGTGCCCCAAGTGCAAGACCCGGCGTTTGGCCATGTTAAACCTCATCCCTTTGGTCTCAGCCCAGGGCTCCAGCCTGTTCAGATCCCTTTGCAGCTCCACCTTGTCCCTCCTCCTGCCCGTTCCCATGTTCTTCCTCTTTCAGGGATTGGAAACATTAACAATACATTTCTGCCACAGCAATTGCCTGCACACCTTGGTGTCTTTTATTCAATTGGATTTCAGGTGAAAGTTTTCCTAAATTTTCTTCTTTAATTTTTTTTGAGAAAATATTAAACAGAATACAATATTTTCCATCATATTAAATATGAGAACAAGAGCCTTCAAGATCAAACATAGGAGCACGGAATGTAAAACCTGGAGAAGACCGAGAACTGTAGTAATTTGTATTTCTAGACTCTAAACCAACATCAAATGAAATATCAGTTTCTATTAACTTGTCATAGCGCCTCTCTTTGTGCTTTGTGATGACCACAATTAATGCATGCAGGACATTGAAGGCATAAAGGTGCATTAAACTTATTAATAAGCAGGGCAGAAGGAGTTTTAAACTAGACAAAACACAAGTGGAAGTGTGATGTTTAAAAATTCCTATTTTTTTACGGGATTAAACCCACCCCTGCTGCCCAAATCTACATTTTGTGCCCCAAACCCCATCCCCTATGCCCTGAAATTCAGCTTTTATGCCTCAAGATGCACCTTTTGTGCCCCAAAATCCATTTTTCTGGCCCCAAATCCACCTTATCTGCCCCAAAATCCACTCAGGGGCCCCAAACCAAATTTTTTTGCCCCCAAATCCAAGATTTTGTGCCACAACCCACCCAATGTGCCCCAAAATCCAGCTTTTCTATGCCAAAATCCATCCTGTGCCCCAAAACCCACCTTTTCTGCCCCCAAAACCACATTCTGTGCCCTAAAACTAACACCCTGTGACTCAAAATCCACCTTTTCTGCTGCAAAATCCACCTTTTCAGCCCCATAATCCACCACTTGCTCCCCAAACTCTACATTTCTTGTCCCAAAATCCAACTTTTCTGACTCAAAATCCACCTTTTGTGCCCCAAACCTCATCCCTGTGCCCCAAAATCGACATTTTTTGCCACAAAATCTACAGTTTGTGCCCCAATACCAGCCCCTTGTGTCCACAAATCCACATTTTCTCTCACAAAACCCACCTTTTTTGCCACAAAATCCAGGTTTGCACTCCAAAACTAACAACCTGCACCTCAAAATCCACTTTTTCTACCAAAAAAATCCAGCTTTTGTGCCCCAAAACAACACCCTGCACTCCAAATCGACCTTTTATGCACCAAAATCCACCTTTTGTGCTCCAAAATCCAATTTTCTTCCCCAAAATCCACCTTTTCTGCCCCCAAATCCACCTTTTGTACCCCATAATCCAACTTTTCTGCCAAAAACCCCAACTTTTCTGTGCCCAAATGTACCCTTTGTGCCTCAAGTTTGCTGTTCGAGGTCCCTTCCCAACCCAGGGCCAAGCGTAGGTTCAGGTCTCTCCCCTAAAGGGGTCTCAGGTGGATCTAGAGGGTTCTTGGGGGTCCTAGAAGAACTTAAATGGGTCCCAGGTGGATCTAGAGGGTTCCTGGGGGTCCTAGAAGACCCTAAAGGGGTCCCAGGTGGATCTAGAGGTTTCCCTTCCCTGTGACTGCATCCCCCTGGTTTCTCTCTCCTAGGGCCAAGCTGAGACTCTGACCCATGGGTTCTAACCTCCTCAATTTTCTGTTTTTCACTGTTCCCGGAGTGCTGGGACGGCTCGGGTGCTGAAGGATCTATCCCCAGATGAAGAAACGGGTGGTGGAACCTAAAGAAGAGCAAGAGGAGGAAGGGAAGGAGAAGGAACCATCAGTGAGACCAAGATAATGTGTTCCTGCAAGACCCCCAGTCCTGGCCAAGGAGGAAGGTCACAAGAACAGAACCTCAGCTCTCCTGAAGCAAAAGGGATGGATGATGTCCAGACTCATTGCTGAGTGCAGGAAGGAGAAGGACAAGGGGAAGGAGATGATTAAGGAGAAGGACAAGGAGAAGCTTAAGGAAAAGGACAAGGAGAAGGAGAAGATTAAGGAGAATAAGGCGATGGAGAATGTTAAGGAGAATAAGGTTAAGGAGGAGAAGGTAAAGGAGAAAGACAAGGAGATGGTTAAGGAGAAGGAGAAGGTTAAGGAGAAGGAGAAGGAGAAGGTTAAGGAGAAGGAGGAGATGGTTAAGGAAAAGGAAGAGGTTAAGGAGAAGGAGAACAAGAAGGAGAAAGAGGAGGTTAAGGAGAAGGTGGAGAAGGTTCAGCCAAAACCAAGAAAAAGGAGCACGAGAGGCAAACAGAAGGGGATCTGGTAAGTCCCTTCCCAAGTCCTGCAGGTTTCTTAAATTCAAGTAGGATCGTGTCACAGAAGTTTCCTAGAAGGAGAGTTGGATCCTAGAAGACTCGGGGAGGAGAAGAGTTTGGTCAATGTAGAGTTGGGTTAGAGAAGAGTTGAGGTACTAGAAGAGTTAGGTCCAAGCAAGGTCATAGAAAAGTTGGGTTCTAGAAGATTAAGCTGACAGAGTGATAAGAGTTGGGTCATAGTAGAGTCAGGATAATCAAGAGTTTGGTCTTAGAAGATTAAAGTCATTGAAGAGTCATAGGAGAGTCAGATGAGAGAAGATTCCTAGAAGAGTTGGGTCCTACATGACTCTTTGGAAGGGTCCAAACTTAGAAGTTTGGGCCATAAAAGTGACTTTGTGGGTTGTCCAGAGAGAGAACCAGGTCTGGAATTCAGGTCAGGCTGGAGAACCTCCCGTGGGGAAAGGAATCTCCTTGGAGAAGAGCAAGGGAGCGTTTGTGTGCCTGCAGAGTACAGGAGAAGGAGAAACCTGGACAAGGAATATATGGAGGATGATTTCATGCAGTTTAGCGTGGGTTTATGGAGTTACGTGAGGAATAGGGAGCTCCGATGTGATGATCCTTCCACACCGGATCTTCTATGATCACCAGGCTCAAGTGCCATCCATCCCATAAAACTATTTGTGTGATCTGGCTGTTTCTGGAGGAGACGAGGAGATATGAGATCGACTTCTGGAGAGATGGCAAAGATGAGATCAGTTCAGAGAGGAACCAAAACCCTCCATGTGTCATGAATTCCCCAAACAACCAAATGTCAGGGTAGCAAGGTGAGGAGCAAGGTTGTCCTCATAGTTCTGGCTCTCAAGTACCTCCTCAGGAGACACCCAGCATGGATATCCCTTGGAGGATTCTTCTACGACTTCTTCCAACTGTTCTTGAACTAATTAACCGGATGAGTCTTGAGGGCTGGATGGAAATGAGGGAAGTGACATGGTCTTCCTGGTCTTCTCCACTAACCGCAGTCCCATCAAACATCTTAAACACTTCACGGCTTCTAGATGTTTGTCCTTGGTGCTGATAGTCAGAGCCCTTGGTGCTGATGGTCCGAGCATGGAGCTCCAGATAAAAACCTCAGAATTTCTCTCAATACTGGAAAAACTAACCCAAAACTCCACTTTTTCATCCCCTGAAATGATTCGACGCTTGCAATAAAATGTTTGTGGAATTTCTGTGGTGCCAAAATATGAGTTTTCAGACGGTGTGAGAGTTGTGGGATGAGAATTCTTGGGAGGTGAAGCTCAATTCTCTTTCAGCCCCCCAGAACTCCTCTACGACCTACCTCAAATCAATCTAGGACCACAGACCCCCCCCCCCCCCAAAACCCCCCAGGACCAATCTTGGACCTCCAAAACCTACCTAGATCCCCCCCAAAGCTCCTCAGGACCCCTCTAGGACATCCAGGACCCCTTTAGGACCCCCCAGGAGTCCTCAAGAGCCCCCCAAGACCCATCTAGAGCCTCAAAGGACCCTTTTAGGACCCCCAGACCCCACTCCCGAGCCACCCAGGACTCATCTAGGACCCCCAGGACCTCCCTAGTGCTGATCCATTAGCTTTGGCTGATCCGTAGCACTGCATTGCTTGGGGGGCAGCTGAGCACCTTGTGTGCATCCTCAGGGTCCCACAGAGCTGCGTGTGGGCCCTCAGGACCCCGCAGAGCCCTGTGTGCGTGCTGAGCGTTGCACTGGCTGGAGGAGTTCACTTATTACACTATTCAACGGGGAGTGGGGGTCCAGGTTCCCCTGCTCACCTGGATTTTGGATGCTTTTATTGTTCGAAGTTGCAGTCGTGCTGATCTAATTGACCACGTCTGGTTTTGCCTGTTGAGGAGAAAGGCAGAGGCTAACTTGTCCTTCCCAAGGGTTTACAGAGTCTGCTCAGTGCAAGGAAAAACAGGTGCTGTGCTTAATTTTCCAGCCCAGGTTAAACCAAGGAGGGGACCTACTGGTTTATTTGCATTCCTTACGCAGACTTAGATGGCAACATCGGTCTTGGAGCCAGTCGGATGCGCAGCCTGGACTCGTGGTTGCCTGACTCCAGGGTAGCTGCCTCAGTTTCCCTTACTTAACCCCCAGCATGGCAAGGGCTGCAGCATCACATGGCAAAGGGGTTTGCTCTCCTTCTGTTCATTTTTCAGCTGCTTTAGTGTGTTTGGTGCCCACATGGTGGTTAGCGGATTTCTTTTGTGAAAACAAACCGGGGCAAAGCTGGGCTGTGAAGTTGAAAGTTGGGGTGCTGAACCAACAATGAAGAGCTGTTACTGACTTAGCAAAAAGCTGGAATCTGAGCTTCATTGCAGGCGTTCTTGCAGCTGAAAGCTTGTTAGCGTGCTCATTATCCATTTCATGAGTCCTTCCCCATTTAACTGTTTGGTTTAGGCCATGGAGAGAGAGATCAGGGCCGCATTTGGCCACCGGGAGCCAACTGACATCATTAGCAGTGCCTTCCAAACGAACATCACTCGTGGTGACATCTGCACGCTGCAGAAATGTCGCTGGCTCAGTTCTGAGGTAGAACTGGCTGCAGCAGGACGATATCCTCGTTGAGCAAGAAGCCTCATGGCCCTTGTTGCTGTTTCATTCTTTTGGTAAGCTAGGGTCTTGTTTCACATCTCAAGCTCACTCGTTAAGGCACAGGTCATTAATTTCTACATGAATCTTGTGATGGAGAGAAGTAAGAAGGAAGGATATCCAGCAGCTCATGTCTTTGATATTTTATTCCCCTGCGAACTAAGTCCTTGGGGCTGCGCAGCAGGGAAGAGGTGGACCAGAGGTGTGGATCTCTTCAAGCAAGATGTTGTCTTGGTCCCTGTCTACCAGAATCACCATCTGACTCTTGCAGAGAGTTGAATTGGCTTTTCGTTTGGAATTGGATGTGGAGAGAAAACTGCTGAGAAAAGCCGTGTCGATGTTGATGTGTGTGCAGCAGAAGTTTGTGCTTTGTCTGACAGTCCCCTTGGAATCACAGGTCATCGACATGAGAAAGAGACCATCCAAGACTTGGATGCTGTGGAAGTTAACAGCGGGAACAAGATCTGTGAAACTCTGTTGTATGTTGCTGCTTAGGCGCTGCTTTCAGCGCTTTTCATATGTGAATTATGAGAAGGCTTTCGGACCTTGTCTGAACTTGTCTCTGGGACACAACTGCAAGAGGCGGAGAGTGATTTTGATTTGTTTTCAACAGCAAATACCTGCAAGGAGAAAGATGGAAAGAAGGCAATAGGAGCTGGATTGTTCAGAGTGGACACTTCACAGCATGAGGTCACATGTACGTGAGCACTACTGGGATGTGAACTCTTAACTCCTTCTCCTTAGAGGTCTTGACACTCTCTAAGTCCAGGCTTTTAGAAAAGAGCTGTAAGCGTCTCATGTTCTTATGGTGCCACCTCAGGCTGCAGCTGATCCAGGAAACTGTGGAATCACACAGAGAGTGGTTTGGGTCAGGACCAACCCAAACCATTCGATGATTACAAGTTAGCAGCGAAGAGCACTGCCTAAAGACTCAATTTAAGAACCACAACCCCTAGTAAACTTCTCAGGGAGGTCGACTCTCTTAGGAGGCTGCTCTCCCTTCTCAGCCTGCCAAGGACTTGGATTGTGACACCCAAGTGAAGGGAGTGAAGAGCTGATGTGTGGCCAGTCGGGTCTGTTCCCTGAGTTGTGCGATGGTGAATGGATTGTGCCGAGTGTCTGTTAGGATGGGTAACGTGTGCTGCTTCCAAACTGCCTCTCTTTTAGGGTACTGGAAAATTCTGCTTCTTTGCATTCCTTAGGAAATCCCTCAGCAACAGAATGGAGATGACTGTGGGGTTTCTGTCTGCAAGTACGCAGACGACATCAGCAGAGACAAACCGTTAACCTTTACACAGGCGAGTGGGAGTTAAAACTGGCTCCAGACGTCTTTGCTCAGATACAAGAGCGAGGGAAAGTTACAGAATCCTAGACTGTCCTGAGCTGGAAGGGACCCATGAGGCTTCTTGAGTCCAAGTCCTGTCCCTGCACAGGACACCCCAACATTCCCACCGTGGGGCTGAGGGGATCGGCCAAACTCTTCTGGAATATTGTCAGGCTGTGACTGCTTCCCTGGGAGCTGTTCCAGGGCTCCACCACCCGCTGGGGGAAGAACCTTCTCCTCGTGCTCAACCTAACCCTCCCCTGGCATCTTCCAGCCATTCCATCAGCTCCCGAGTTCCGCAGCAGCTGCTGATTGTGCCTGGAGCAGGGATGGAGGTTCTATCCCTGGCTCTGGGGTTGGTGCGTAGCTGGTGGGGTTGGAGCTTCACAGTGGCCTCAGAAGGGCAGAGCTGTGTTCTCCATCCTTACATCTGGTGTTTGCTTCATACTTCACTACACGAAGTGCCACAGCCAGTGGGTTTGGGGTACCTGGCCCCTATGTCTTCTGGAGAAGTGGGTTTCCTGCTCTTAGAAGTTTGTGTGTATTTTCTGCCTCGACTTTGTGTGTAAAGGATTTTTCCTTTTCTTTCCAGAGCCACATGCCTCACTTCCACAAGAGGATGGTGTGGGAGATAATCCATCAGTAGCTGCTGTGAGAGATGAATGATGAGAGCAACACTGTGATCACCTCAGGGTGACTGATAAGGCTTTTAGTTATTTTCCAAATACTTTATTTGGATAGGTAGTAGGCACACACATTTTCCTCTTTAGGCTCTGAAGTAGTGGTTAAGGAGGGATGGTGGATTCCTGGTTATGGAGGCAGTAACTCTCGCTGATGTTCACTCAGCCACCTGCTGGGCTCCGTGCTTGGCTCCTCGAGGAGAGTTCCCTCTGTTTCCAGGATGGCTACAATCTACTTGATTCCTAAAAACTGGATTTGTGAGGACCTCCTGTCACGGTTTAGCTGAGGACACCCTAGAGAGCGAGCACTTGCCATCTTCTGGTTTTTGGTAGAGGGGGAGTTGGCTGGTGATACCTAGTGTGCACAACTGTCTGTGGTTGCTAATATCATAACATAACACAAGTGCTAAGATGATCCAAGGAACAACAATAACTTAGTTCTGGTGAAGCTTCTGACAGGAAAGAGATTTCTTTTATAGTTAGTGAGAGTTTATATCTCCTGTAGGTAAAATGCCTTATGGAACCAGTACTTGCTTGAATAAGGAAACACGGACCCTTTATCACAAGGCGGTTGCACGTCTGAGGTAAAAACGCTTCTGTTTGCTTTGACTTCTTCTCTGCTCTGTGTGCGTCTCTTATCCAGAACAATTCCTCGGGACAGTACAGACAGGCAGCTCACTCCTCTCTCTTTTTCTCTCCCTCACCTCACAGGGTGTAAAACACTAAGGAAGGGGAGGCCAGGGAATCTTGCCTCTGCACAGGTAAGTTTGTGTTACTCATGACCAGAGCCCTGGGGCGACTTCCCAGGCTGTCCCTGCCCCCAAGGGCACGGCTGCTACTATTCCAAACAGGAGTGGTGGCTGCTGGGGTTTCCTGTGGCTGCAGGGCCACAGTCAGGAAGATGGAGGTCTCTGAGCTTGCACCACATCAGCAGGGAGACTGACAGCAACCTGGGGGAGAGGTTGGAGAGGGGGTCGCTGGGGGTTCCTGTGGCTGCACGGCCACCAACAAGCAGGTGGAGGTCATGGAGCTGGTCCCACAGCAGCAGGAACCCCCACAAGGATCTTGGGTTGTTGATGAGTCCATGTGGTATTAAGCTGTTCCTGGAGGCTGCTAAGCTGGTTCCAAGTGCCCTGGGGCTGTGGTGAGGCCACAGTAAGAGCCACATCTGGCAGCTGCACAGCTGCTTCTTCCTCAGCTGGGACGAGCTGCTTGCAGAGCAAGGACTCTCCAGGCAGGAGCGGTGGCTGCTGGAGCGGGGCCTGAGGCAGCAGGGCCACCACCAGGAAGGTCTCTGAGCTGGCATCACAGCAGGAACCCCTACAGGGAGCTGCTGGGAGTTGGAGAGGTGGCAGCTGAGGTTTCCTGAGGCAGCAGGGCCACTACAAGGCAGGTGGAGGTCATGGAGCTTGCACCACAGCAGCAGGGACACCCACCTCAAGCTGGCTGGAGGTTGGAGCAGTGGCTGCTGGGGCGGTCAGACCTTGCATCAATCATAACTGCCTCTGGAGGCCGTAGGGCTGGTTTTGCTTTACCAGGGTCCCACTGCTTGGAGAGCGACGGCAGGGGCAGCGTGGGCGTGATGTCGTAGCACACACCGGCTCTCCCTCTGCTTCTCCCCTCTGCCCTTATTCAGGGGGCATTCCTGATGCCGTTTCCATCTCCAGCCGCCAGAAGATCCTCTTCAGTCACTCGCAATTTCTGGTTCGTGGAAGAGAATCAGTTTAATCAATGGGGAACATGGGTGGGTTGCAGTCCCACAAACAGCAGCGAGTCCTTTTGGGGTGACCACTTGGATCAGCACAAGGTCACAGCATGCTCTGCTCCCCACTTTGGGTCCTTTCAGCGTTTAGAGATCATTGTTTTCTGCCCTAGAGTCTGTACCACGATTACAGACAAGGTCAAAATCCCCTCTTCGCCGGCTCAGGAACAGGGTCGGCGGCTGCTTTCTAGCACTGCTCTCTAAGACGAGTCAGTGCTCGCTCCCATAGTACCTACAGGCAAGGCTGCAGCAACCCCTGCGGGAAGGCGGAGGGGGGGCGGCCGGGGGCGGGGCGGCAGAGACCCCGCCTCTTACGGGGACGCGGCTGGAGGCAGCGAGAAACAGCGACCCCTTTGGCAGGAACCGGGAACAGACGCGGCTGACAGGTCTACTCAACTCCGGCCGCCAAGTCTACCCAGTCCAGCAAGCGGGATCATGGGTAGACCTGGCAGCCGGTGTGGGCTAGACCTGGCAACTGGTGTTGGGTAGACCTGGCAGCCAGTGTGGGGTAGACCTGGTGTCCGTCCCTGGAGCCGCTGACACCCAAGGGCTCTCACTATCTATCATTATCTGCCCCCTGAGCAGAGCCAGCACACACACTTTTGGAGCCACAACTCCCATTTGTAGGGCCAGAACACTGATCTTATCTGATTCTGGGGGTCGGAATACCAAGTTTTGACCGAGAACACCAATTTTAGGATAAATCACCAAGTCTCCCGGAGTACAGGGGCGGCTGACAGGTCAACCTGTCTCCAGCCTCCTAGTGTACCCAGCTCCGTTCTGGTCTATCTAGCTCCGGCTCCCAGGTCTACCCTGCTCTGGCTACGAGGCCTTTTCACTATGGCTGCCAGGTCTATCCCGTTCTGGCCGCCAGGTCTACTCTGCCAAGCAGGTCAGCGCTGAGTAGACCTGGTGTCCGTACCTGGAGCAGAGCCAGCACACCCAATTTTGGGGCCAGAACACTGATTTTAGGGGTCAGAAAAGCTATTTTTGCGGGAGGAGCACTGATTTCGGTACCAGAACTCTCCTTCTGTAGGGCCAGAACACTGGGTTTTAGGGCAAAAACCATTTTGGGGGGGGCCACAAACACTGACTTTGAGGCCAAAACATGCATTTCTGGGGCCAGAACAGTTTCAGGAGGGGGCAGAACAACAAATTTGAGCCAGAACACTGAATTTTCGTGCCAGAATTCAAATTTTGGGGACCAGAGCACCCTGTGCCCCAAAAATCAACATTTTTGCCCCCAAATCCACTTCCCCCCCAATCTACCTTTCCTGCCACAAAATCCCCCTTTTGTGCCCCTAAACCAACCCCTTATTCCCCCAAATCCACCTTTAATGCAACAAAAACCACATTTTCTTCCCTCAAACCAACCCCATGTGATTCAAAATCCACCTTTTTTGCCCCAAATCCACATTTTGTGCCCCAAACCCACCTTTTCTGCCAAGATTTCCACCTTTTGTGCCCTAAAATCCACCTTTCTGTCCCAAAACCCACTCCCTGTGCCTCCAAATCCACACTTTCTGCACCAAAATCCACTTTTTGTGCCCCCAAATCCACTTCTTCTCCCACAAAATCCACCTTTAGTGCCCACAAACCCACCTTTTGTGCTCCCAAATCCACATTCTCTGTCCCAAAATCCACCTTTTCTGTCCTAAAGCCTACTCCCTGTGCCCCAATATCCACCTTTTCTGCCACAAAATCCACCTTTTGCTCCACAAAATCCACCTTTTCTATCCCAAATTCCACCTTTTGCTCCACAAAATCCACCTTTTCTATCCCAAATTCCACCTTTTGTGGCCCCAAAACAACATTTTCTGCACCAAACCCAACCCTATGTGCCTCAAAATTCACCTTTTCTGCCCCAAAATCCAAGTTTTGTGCCCCAAACTCCACTTATTTTGCCCCAAAATCCACTTTTCTGCCCCCAAATTCACATTCTGTGCCCCAAAACAAACCCTTTCACCCCAAATCCACATTTGGTGCCCCAAACCTCACTTTTCTGCCCCCAAAACCACTTTTTTTGCCCCAAAATACACCTTGTGTGCCCCAAAACCCACCTTTTTTGTCCCAGAAGCCAACTTTTGTGCCCAAACCCCACCCGCTGCACCTCAAATCCACCTTTTGTGCCTCAAAATCCACCTTTTATGCTCCCAAATCCAATATTTGTGCCCCCCAAATCCACCTTTTCAGCCCCCAAATCCATCTTTTGTGCCCTGAACCCCATGCCTGCACCCCCAAATCCACCTTTTCTGCCCCAAGCCTCATCCCTGTGCCCCCAAGTCGACATTTTGTTCCCCCAAACCCACTCATTAAGCACCAAAATCCACCTTTTCTGCCCCAAAATCCACATTTTATTCCCCCAAATCCAATTTTTCTCCACCAAAATCCAGATTTTCTATCCCAAACCAAGCCCCTACGACTCAAATCCACCTTTTCTTCCAAAATCTACCTTATCTGCCCCCAAATCGACTCTGAGATTCAAAATCCACCTTTTTCTTCCCCAAAATCCAGGTTTTGTGCCACAAATCCACACAATGTGCCACAAAATCAAACTTTTGTTCCCCCAAATCCACCTTCTCAGCCCCATAATCCACCACCTGCACCCCAAAATCTACATTTCTTCTCCCAAAATCCACCTGTTCCGACTCAAACCCCAACTTTTCAGCCCCAGAATCCATCTTTTGTGGCGCAAAACCCACCTTTGTGCCCTAAAATCCAACCCTTATGCCCCCAAATCCAACTTTTGTGCTCTCAAACCCACCCCTTATGCCCCCAAATCCATCTTTTAGGGACCAAAATCCATCCTGTGCCCCCAAATTCAACTTTTCTGCTCCAGAACCCACACCTTGCACCCCAAATCCACATATTTTGCCCCCAAATAATCTTTTCTGCACCCCCAAAAACACCTTTGGGACCCAAACTCCCCCACCCTGCACCCCAAAATCTACATTTTGTGCCCTAAAATCTACCTCTAGAACACCAAAATCAACACCCTGAGCCCCAAAATCTACATTTCTTGTTCCAAAATAAAACTTTCTGCCACCAAATTCACTTTTTTTCAACAAATCCACATTTTGTGCCCCAAAGTCAACATTTGGTGCTGCAAAACCCAAATTTATTGTCCTAAAATCCAAGTTTGTGCCCCAAAAACTTCCTTTTCTGCCCCAAATCCACCTTTTCTGCCACAAAATCCACCTTTTCTGCCTCAAAATCCACCTTTTGTGCCACAAAATCCACTTTTTATATTCCCAAATCCAACATATATGCCCCCAAATCAACCTTTTCTGCCCCAAACCCATACCCCGTGCCTCAAAGTTCACCCTTTCTGCCCCAAAATCCAAGTTTTGTGCCCAAAAATCCACATTTTTGCCCCCAAATCCACATGTTCTGCAACAAAATCCAACTTTTCTGCTCCCAAATCCACTTTTTGTGCCCCAAACTCCCCTTTGAGCCCCCAAATTATGATTTTGTGCCCCAAAACCCACCCCTGCACCCAAAATCCATCTTTTGTACCTCAAAATCCACATTTTGCCTCAAAATCCACATTTTTTGCCCCAAAACCCACCCCCTGCACCCCAAATCAATCTTTTGTGCTTCAAAATACGTTTTGTGCCCCCAAAATCCACCTTTTGTGTCCGAAACCCCACACCCTGTGTCCCAAAATCCACCTTTTCTGCCTCAAAATCCACTTTTCTGCCTCAAAATCAACCTTGTGAGCCTCCAAATCCACCATTTCTACCCCCAAATCCACATTTTTCACCCCCAATTCCCCCTTTGTGCCCCAAGATGGGTGCTTCCACACCCCCCCCCCGCCCCGTGGCTGTGGCCGAGGCCTCTGTGATGCCCCCTCTGTGACGCTGCCCTCGCAGCCCTCGCTGGGGCCCAGGACGAGCCCCCTCTGGCCTCACTCTCCAGCAGGACCTGGAGGAGGCAGGTGGGCTCTGCGCTGGGAGCTGCCTGCGTCTCGCTCGCTGCCTGAGGAGCGAAGCCGACAGAGAAACTCTGCCCCACGGCCAAGGGTAGGAGCAGGGCTCTCCCCTAAAGGGCTCCCAGGGGCTTCTAGGAGATTCCCCAGGGTCCTAGAAGACCCTAAAGGGGTCCCAGAGGGATCTACAGGGTTCCTCAATCTTCTAGAAGGCCCTAAAGGGGTCTCTTAGTGTTCTAGAAGGATCTTGGTGGTCCAAGAAAGGTCCTAGAAGGGCCTAACGGGGTCCCAGGTGGATCTAGAGGCTTCCTGTGGGTCCTAGAAGACTTAAAGGGGTCCCAAGGGCACCTAGAGGGTTCCTGAGGGTCCTAGAAGGCCCTAAAGGGGTCCCAGGGAGATCTAGAAAGTTCTATAACACCCTAAAGGAGTCCCAGATGGATCTAGAGGGGTTTCTGTGCCAAAGCTCATTCCCTGTGCCACAAAATGCACCTTTTGTGCCCCCAAATTCAACTTTTGTGCCCCAAAATGCACATTTCTGTCGCCAAATTCAACTTTCGTGCCCCAAAATCAAGGTTTTGTGCCACAAACCCACCCAATGTGCCCTCAAATCCACTTTTTGTGCAACAAAATCCAGATTTTGTGCCACAAACACATGTAATGTGCCCAAAAATCCACCTTTTATGAGTTTAAACCCACTTTTTCTGCCCCAAAACCCTGTGCCTCAAAATTCACCATTTCTGCACAGAAGTCTACCATTTGTGCACCACAATCTAATTTTTGTGTCCCCAAATCCACTATTTGTGCCCCCAAATCCACATTTTCTGTTTGAAAACACCCCCCCTGCACCCTTAAATCCACCTTTTCTACCCCAAACCTACCCCCTGCGACTTAATATCCAAATTTTCTGCCCCCAAATCCACCTTTTGCAGCATCCAGGAGGCTCTAGATGGTTCCTTGGGGTTCTAGAAGACCCTAAAGGGGTCCCAGATGAATCTAGAGGGTTCCTGAGGGTCCTAGAAGGGTCCTAGAAGACCCTAAAGGGGTCCCAGGTGGATCTAGATGCTTCCTGGGGGTCCTAGAAGGGTCCTAGAAGACCCTAAAGAGGTTGCAGTTGGATATAGAGGAGAAGAAGGAGATGGAGAAGGAGAAGGTGGAGAATGAGAAGAAGGATAAGGTTGAGGAGACAGTTAAGGAGAAGGTTAAGGAGGTGGAAAAGGTTCAATCAAAACCAAGAAAATGGAGCAGGAGAGGCAAACGGAAGGGGAACTGGTCAGTCCCTTCCCCATCTCCTGCAACTTTCTACATGGATCTTGGTGGTTCTAGAAGGCCCTAAGGGAGTCCCTGGTGGATCTACAGGGTTCCTCAGGCTTCTAGAAAGCCCTAAATGAGTCTCTGAGATATCTAGTAGGTTCCTGGTGGTCCTAGAAAAGTTCTAGAAGGCCATAAAGCGGTCCCAGGTGGATGTAGAAGGTCTATTGGGCTACTAGAAGGGCCCTAGAAGGTCCAAAAAGTGTCCCAAGAGGATCTAGAGAGATCCTGGGGACCTGGAAGGGTTTTAGAAGGTCCTAAAGGGGTCTCAGAGGGTTCTAGATAGCTCCTTGGGGTTCTAGAGACCCTAAAGGTGTCCCAGGGAGATCTAGAAAGTTCCTGATGGTCCTAGAAGGTACTAAAGGGGTCCCAGGTAGATCTAGAGGATTCCTCAGGCTTCTAGAAGGCTCTAAAGGGGTCTATGACAGTTCTAGAAGATTCTTTGTCTTCCTAGAAGGGCCCTAGAAGACTCTAAATGAGACTCAGGTGGATTTAGAAGGTTCCTGGGGATCCTAGAAGGATCCTAGGAGACCCTAAAGGGATCTCTGAGAGTTCTAGGGGCTTCTAGAAAACACTGAAGGTGTCTCTGAGGGTTCTAGAAGGATCCTGGGTATCATAGAAGGGTCCTAGAAGGCCCTAAAAGACTCCCAGGAAAATCTAGAGGGTTCATGGGGCTCCTACAACAGTCCTCGAAGACTCTAAAGAAGTCCAAGGTAGATCTAGAGTATTCCAAGAGGTCCTAAAGGTGTCCTAGAAGGACCAAAAAGGGTTCCCAGGTGGTTCTAGATGATTCCTTAGGCTTCTATCAGGCCCTAACCGTGTCTCTGAGGGTTCCAGAAGGCTCCTGGGGCATCTAGTAAAGTCCCAGATGGACCTAAAAAAGTCCAAGAGGGTTCTAGATGGACCTTCGCTATCCTAGAATGGTCCTAAAAGGCTCTAAAAGAGTCCCAGGTAGATCTAGAGGGTTCCTGTAGGTCCTAGAAAACTCTAAAGTATCCCAAGTGGATCTAGAGGGGTCATGGGGCTCCTAGAAGGGTCCTGGATGGCAGCAAAGGGGTCCCGGGTAGACCTAGAGGGTTCCTGGGTCTACTAAAAAGGTCCTAGAAAGCCCTAAAGGGTCCCAGGTAAATCTAGAGGGATCCTGGGGCTCCTAGAAGGCCATAAATGAGTCCCAGGTAGATGTAGAGGGTTCCTTGGGCTCCTAGAAGAGTCCTAGAATGTCCTAAAAGAGTCCCAGGTAGATCTAGAATGATCCTGTGCCTGTTAGATGGGTCCTAGAAAGACCTAAAGTGGTCTCAGATAGATCTAGAGGTATTCCCTGGCCCTAAGAATGGTCCTAGAAGGCCCTAAATGGGTCCAAGGTAGATCTAGAGGGTTCCTAGGCTACTACAAGGGTCCTAGAATGACCTAAAGTGATTCTGGGTAGATCTATAGGGTTCCTGGAGCTACTACAAAGGTCCTAAAAGGCTCTAAAGGGGTCCCAGGTAGATCTAGAGAGTCCCTGGAGATCCTACAATGGTTTTAGAAGGCATTAAATGGGTCCCAGCTAGATCAAGAGGGTTCCTGGGGCTCCCAGAAACATCCTAGAAGGACCTAAAGGGGTCCCAGGTAGATCTGGAGGGTTCCTGAAGCTCCTACAAGTGTCCTGGAAGGCCTGAATGGGGTCCCAGGTAGATCTAGAAGGTCCCTGGGGCACCTACAAGAGTACTAGAAGGGCCAAAACGAGTCCCAGGAAGATCTAAGCTGTTCTTGGGGTCCATAGAAGGGTCCTAAAAAGCCCCAAAAGGGTCCCTTTTAGATCTAGAGGGTTTCAGGCACTCCTAAAAAGGTCCTAGTAAGACTTAATGGGGTCCCAAGTAGATCTAGAGGGTTCCTGGGGCTACTACATGGGTCCTAGAAGGCCCTAAATTAGTCCCAAGTAGATCTAGATGGTTCCTGAGGCTCACAGAAGGGTCCTAGAAGGCCCTAAAGGGTCCCAGGTAGATCTAGAGGGCTTCTGGGGCTCCTACAAGGGTCCTAGAAGGACATAAATGGGTCCCAGGAAGATCTAGAGGGTTCCTGGGGCTCCTGAAAAGGTCCTAGAAGGACCTAAATGTGTCCCAGATAGATCTAGATGGTTCCTGAGGCTCCTACAAGGGTCCTAGAAGGCCCTAAAGGGTCCCAGGTAGATCTAGAGGGCTTCTGGGGCTCCTACAAGGGTCCTAGAAGGACATAAATGGGTCCCAGGAAGATCTAGAGGGTTCCTGCGGGCTCCTACAAGGGTCCTAGAAGGCCCAAAATGGGTCCCAGGTAGATCTAGGCTGTTCTTCGGGTTCATAGATGGGACATAGAAACCCAGAATAGTCCCTTTTAGATTTAGAGGGTTTCTGGCACTCCTAAAAAAGTCCTAGAAGGCCCTAAGTGTCCCCAAGGTAGATCTAGAGGGTTCCTGGGGCTCCTGAAAAGGTTCTAGAAGGACATAAATGTGTCCCAGATAGATCTAGAGGGTTTCTGGGTCTCCTACAAGGGTCCTAGAAGGCACTAAAGGTGTCCCAGGAACATCTACATGGTGTCTGGGGCTCCTAGAATGGTCTAGAATGGCCTATACAGGTACTAGGTTGATCTTGAGTGGTCCTGGGTCTCCTACAAGGGTCCTAGAAGGCCCTGAAGGGGTCCCAGATAGATCTAGAGAGTTCCTGGGGCTCCTACAAGGGTCCTAGAAGGTCATAAAGGGGTCCCACATAGATCTAGAGTGTTCCTGGGCGACCTACAAGGCTCTAGATTACCCTGCACTGGTCCCAGGTAGATCTAGAGGGTTTCTGGGTCTCCTATAAGGGTCCTAGAAAGCCCTGAAGGGATCCCAGGTAGATCTACAGTGTTCCTGATGCTACTAGAATGGTTCTAGAAGGCCTGAAAGAGGTCCCAGGTACATATAGATGGTTCCTGGGGCTCCTACAAGGGTCCTAGTGGGTCTGAAATGGGTCCCAGGTAGATCTAGAGGGTTCCTGGCATTGTAAAAGGGTGCTAGAAGGCCCTAAAAGAGTCCTAGAATGATCTAGAGGGTTCCTGGGGCTTCTACAAGTGTCCTAGAAGGCCTGAAACAGATCCCAGGTACATATAGATGGTTCTGGGGGCTCCTACAAGGGTCCTAGAAGCTCAGAAATGGGTCCCAGGTAGATCTAGAGGTTTCCTGGGGCTCCTACAAAGGGTCCTAGAAGGCCCTAAAGGGGTCCTAGGAACATCTAGATGGTTTCTGGGGCTCCTACAATGGTCTAGAATGGCCTATACAGGTACCAGGTAGATCTCGATTGGTTCCGGGTCTTCTACAAGGGTCCTAGAAGGCCCTGAAGGGGTCCCAGGTAGATCCACAGGGTTCTTGGTGCTAGTAGAATGGTCCTAGAAGGTCCAAAAATGGGTCCCTGGTAGATCTAGAGGGTTCCTTAGGCTCCTACAAGTGTCCTAGAAGGCCCTGAAGGGGTCCGAGGTAGAACTACAGTGTTCCTGATGCTACTAGAATGACCCTAGATGGCCCAAATGGGGTCCCAGGAAGATCTAGAGGGTTAATGGGGCTCCTACAAGGGTCCTGGAAGGCCCTAAAGGGGTCCCAGCTATATCTAGAGGGTTCCTGGCGCAATTAAAAGGGCCCTAGAAGACCCTAAAAGGGGCGGAAGGTAGATCTAGAGGTTTCCTGGGGCTCCTACAAGGGTCCTGGAAGGCTCCAAAGGGTCCCAGGTAGATCTAGTGGGTTCCTGGGGGTCCTACAATTGTCCTAGAAGGCCCTAAACTGGACCCATGTAGATCTAGTTGGTTCCTGGGGCTCCTACAATGGTCTTAGAAGGCCCTGAAGGGTCCCAGGTAGACCTGGAGCATTCCTGGGGCTCCTTCAAGGGTTCTAGAAAGCCCTAAAAGGCTTCCAGGTAGATCTAGATGGCTCCTGGGGCTCCTATAAGGGATCTAGAAGGACCTAAATGGGTGCCAGCTATATCTAGAAGGCTTCATGGGGCTCCCACAAGGGTCCTAGAAGGACCTAAAGGGGTCCCAGGTAGAACTAGAGGGTTTATGGGGCAACTACAAGCATCCTAGATGGACCTAAAAGGGTCCAAGGTAGATCTAGAGGGTTCCTGTGAGTCCTAGAAGTGTCCTAGAAAGACCTAATTGGGACCCAAGTAGATCTCAAGGGTTCCTGGGTGTTCTAGAAGGGTCCTAGAAGACACTATAGGGGTCCCAGGTAGATCTAGAGATTTCCTGGGGCTCATGCAATTGTCCTTGAAGGCCCTAAATGGGTCCCAGCTATATCTAGATGGTTCCTGGGACTCCTACAAGGGACCTAGATGGCTCCAAAGGGTCCTAGGTAGATCTAGAGGGTTCCTAGGCTCCTACAAGGGTCCTAGAAGGACCTAAAAGGGTTCTGGGTAGATCTATAGGGTTCCTGGAGCTACCACAAACGTCCTAGAAGGCTCTAAAGGAGTCCCAGGTAAATCTAGAGGGTTCCTGGAGCTCCTACAATGGTTATAGAAGGCATTAAATGGGTCCCAGCTAGATCAAGAGGGTTCCTGGGGCTCCCAGAAACGTCCTAGAAGGACCTAAAGGGGTCCCAGGTAGATCTAGAGGGTTCCTTGGGCTCCTAAAAAGGTCCTAGAAGGCCCTAAAGGGGTCCCAGATAGATCTAGAGCGTTCCTGGGCCTCCTACAAAGGCCCTAGAAGGCCCTAAAGTGGCCCTAAATGTAGATCTAGAGGGTTCCTGGGGCTCCTATAAGGGTCTAGAAGGACATATACAGGTCCCAGGTAGATTTAGAAGATTCCTGTGGCTCCTACAAGGGGCCTAGAAGGCCCAAAATGGGTCCCAGGTACATCTAGAGGGTTCCTGGGGCTCCTACAAGGGTCCAAGAAGACACAAAAAGGGTCCCAGGTAGATCTAGAGGTTTCCTGGGGCTCCTAGAAGGTGCTAATAGGGTCTCAGATAGATCTAGAGGGTTTCTGGGGCTCAAACACGGGCATAGAAAGACCTATAGAGGTCCCAAGTAGACCTAGAGGGTACATGGAGCTGATTCAATGGTCCTAGAAGTCCAGAAATGTGTCCCAGGTACATCTAGAGGGTTCCTGAAGCTCCTACAAGGGTCCTAGAAAGCCTGAAAGGGGTCCCAGGTAGATCTAGGGGGTTCCTGGCACTCCATTGATGGCTCCTAGAAGTCTCAAAAAGAGTCCCAGGTAGTTCTAGAAGGTTCCTGGTGCTCCTACAAGGGTCCTAGAAGGCCCAAAATGGGTCCCAGGTAGATCTAGGCTGTTCTTCGGGTTCATAGATGGGACATAGAAAGCCCAGAATAGTCCCTTTTAGATTTAGAGGGTTTCTGGCACTCCTAAAAAAGTCCTAGAAGGCCCTAAGTGTCCCCCAGGTAGATCTAGAGGATTCCTGGGGCTCCTACAAGGGTCCTAGAAGGACCTAAAGAAGTCCCAGTTAGATCTAGAGGGTTTCTGGGACACCTACAAAGATGATAGAAGGTTCTAAAGGAGTCTCAGGTAGATCTAGAGTGTTCCTGGGGCTCCTACAAAGGTCTAGAATGGCCTATACAGGTACCAGTTATATCTTGAGTGGTCCTGGGTCTCCTACAAGGGTCCTAGAAGGCCCTGAAGGGGTCCCAGGTAGATCCACAGGGTTCTTGGTGTTAGTAGAATGGTCCTAGAAGGTCCAAAAATGGGTCCCTGGTAGATCTAGAGGGTTCCTTAGGCTCCTACAAGTGTCCTAGAAGACACAAAATGGGTCGCAAGTAGATGTAGAGGATTCCTGGGGTTACTACAAGGGTCCTAGAAGGCTCTAAAAGAGTCCCTGGTAGAACTAGAGGGTTCCTGGGGATCCTACAAGGATTTTAGAAGGCCCTGAAGGGTCCCAGGTAGACCTGGAGCATTCCTGACGCTCCTGCAAGGGTTCTAGATGGCCCTAAAATGCTCCCAGGTATATCTAGAGAGTTCCTGGGCTCCTACAAGGGTCCTAGAAGGTCATAAAGGGGTCCCACGTAGATTTAGTGGGTTCCTAGGGCTCTTAAAAATGTCTTAGAAGGACCTAAAGGGGTCCCAGGTAGATCAAGAGAGTTCCTTGGTATCCTACAAGGGTCCTAGAAGGCCCTAAATGTCTCCCAGGTAGATCTAGAGGGTTCCTTGGGCTCCTACAAAGGTCATAAACTCTAAATGAGTCCCCAAAAGATCTAGAGGGTTCCTGTGGCTCCTAAAGTGTCCTAGAAGGCTCTTAAGAGTCCCAGGTACATCTAGAGGGTTCCTGGTGCTACTAGAATGGTCCTAGAAGGCCCTGAAGGTGTGCCAGGTAGATCTAGAGTATTCCTGGGTGTCCTACATCTTTCTAGAAGGCCCTATAAAGGTCCCAGTTAGATCTAGAGGGTTCCTGGATCTCCAGAAGGGTCCTAGAAGGCCTTTTTCTTGGAGTTATATAGAATAACTGCTCTCTATTGGATTGGGCAATGTAAGAATGTTTATGACACCAGTGTCATTGTAGCCAAAGAGAGATCTGCCTGCTCAGGCCTGGGGGTCAGGGCTTGGCCTTTCTGCTTCATCTAGGAAACCCAGGCTTTTCTCAGCATCACAGCTGCCTGCACAGCACCTTTGCCGACCTGCAATCATGGCCTCCAATTCTCGGCCCTAAGGAATCCCTGGGGAGGCTTTGTCAGGGACGATCCTCACTGGGACCAATTAAGACTTCAAGGTTCTCTGAGTTCTGCTTTTGACTTCTTGAAAAGTTTCCTCAGTTTCTTCTCAGCAGCTGAGGTTCAAGGACTCATCAGCAACTCCACTGTGTCTCATTAGAATACAGAAAGCCTTAACAAGCTCTTTCTCTTCCTGTTGTTTTCTTCAGGCCTTCAAACCTTGAACAGCTCCTTGGAGTCATCTCCCAGTGTGGTTAAAGAGGAAAATTTCAAAGTCTACCTAAGAGAAATATGGTTTAGTTTAAAGTTTATGTTTCATTACTTTATAGAATCATAGAATGGTTTGGGTTGGAAGGGACCTTAAAGCCCATCCAGATCCACCCCCCTTGCCATGGCCAGGGACACCTCCCACTGGACCAGGCTGCTCAAGACCCCATCCAAGCTGCTCTTGAAGACCTCCAGGGAGGGGGCATCCACAGCTTTGCTGGGCAACCTGGGCCACTGCCTCACCACCTTCTTTGTCAACAATTCCTTCCTAATGTCTAACCTAAATCTTCCCTAAACCATAAAGCCACCTCTGTCATCCTATCATTTCCATTGGAAAAAATCCCTCCCCAGCTTTCTTTGTGACCCCCTTCAGGTACTCAGGTGCTCAAAGGACAGTCCAGGAGGAAGGGAGCTCAGGTGATCTCTAGTCCAATGCTCATCTCCAAGCAGGGTCAGCTCTGAGGTCAGACCAGGCTGTTAAGTAAATGCCAGCAGCCACAGAGAGAGCTGACACAGGAACCAGACACCTAAGCCCCATCACAGAAACTTAGAGAAGGCACTTACCCAGCTGCCTGGAGACAACTATCAGTCTAGGAGAGTCATCTGTGAGTCAACTATGCTCAGTACAGCTGAATGCGGCTGCTTCTTAGTCCCTTCCCCTGGTAGCACTTTCATTGCAAACAGTCATAGAAGGGCTGGGTCATAGGAGGGCCATGTCACATAAGAGCGAATTCATAAGTCATAGATGGGCAGGGCCACAGAACAGAGAATTGTGAGGCCATAGAAGAGGTCATGAAAGGAAGAATTGTTGTCACAGAATGTCTGCATCATTGAAGTCCCAATTGTTGAGTCATAGAAGCACCAGGTCATAGAAGAAAAATCTGTTATGTCATAGATGTCCGGGTCATAGAAAAGCCAATTGTTTAGTCACAGAAGGTCAGGGTCATAGAACATCAAGTTCTTAACTCATAGAAGGGTAGGGCCATAAAAGGGTGAATTGTTAAGTCATAGAAGGTGTGGGTAATAGAAGGATAAATTCTTTAGTCATATAAGGACCGTGTTACAGAGGGGTGAATATTTAAATCATAAAATGGTGATTATAAAGTCAGAGAAGGGAAATTGTTAAGTCATAGAGCATCTGGGGCAGATAAGGGTGAATTATTAAGTTCTAGAAGTGTCAGGTCATAAAAGAGTTGATTGTAAAGTCATAGAAGGTCTGGGTCATTGAAGGGGGGATTCTTGAGTCATTGAAGGGGTGGGTCGTAGAAGGGTGAATTGTTAAGTCGTAGAAGGATTGGGTCATAGAAGAGTGTATTGTTAATTAGTATAAGGTCCATGTCATGGAAGGGCGAATTCTTAAGTCATTGAAGGACCAGGTCATAGAAGGGCGAATTCCTAAGTCTTAGAAGGTCTGCGTAATAGAAAAGCCAATTCTTAAGTCGTAGAACGGACGAGTCACAGAAGAGCGAATTGGGAAGACATAGACGGGCAGGGTCACAGGACAGCAAACCGTTAGGTCATTGAAGGGCTGGGTCATAAGAGGAAGAACTGTTAAGTCATAGAAGGCTGGTCCTAGAAGAGCGTATTATTAATTCATATAAGGTCGATGTCATAGAAGGGCAAATTCTTAAGTCATTGAAGGGCCAGATCATAGAATGGCAAATTAGATATTCAAATGTCTATGGGGCCGGATGGGATTCACCAGAGGGTATTATGGGAGCTGGTGAAGATCAAGCCTCTTTCCATCATCTACCAGCAGTCCTGTCTGACTGGAGAAGTTCCATTGGACTGGAGGGTGGCAAATGTTACCCCCCTTTATAAGAAGTACTAGGGAGAGGATCCAGGAAATTCCAGGCCTGTCAGTCTGGCCTCAGTGCCAGAAAAGGTCTTGGAGCAGATGATCTTGGGTGCCATCTCAAAGAACACACAGGAAAGCTGGGTGATCAGGCCCTGTCAGCATGGGTTTATGAAAGGCAGGTCCTGCCAAACCAGCCTGATCATCTTCTAAGACAAGGTGATCCACTTGACCCCTCATCCCCCCACATGGGACCCAGGACCCCTCAAATCCCCCTAAAGGGATCCAAGACTCCCCAAATCCCCCTAAAGGGATCCACGACCCCCCCAAATCTGACCCGGGACTCCCCCAAACCCACAAGAAAGAGCACAGGTCTCCTCTAAATGAGACCCAGGGCTGACCTAAATCCCCAATACAGATCCAAGACTCCCCCAAAGCCCACAAAAGAGACCCAATTCCTACCCATACCCCTCAAAAAGGACCCAAGACGCCTCAACGCTCACCCCCGGAAAGGGATCCAGGACTCCCCCAAACCCCCAAAAGGGACTCAGGACTTACCCAAACACACCAAAAGTGATCAAGGACCCCCTCAAACCCCCAAATGGGACCCAGTACACCCCGACCCTCACAAAAGGGACACCGGGCCCCCCACCAAACCCCTCCCAATGGCACCTAGGGGCCTCTCAAACACCCTAATAGTACCCAGTACCCCAAAAAGGGATCCAGGGACATCCCACTCCCCCCCAAATAAAGGCATCCTCGACCTCCCCCAAACCCTCAATTGCAACCCCATCCCCCCCCAACCCCTCAAAAGGCACACAGGACTCCTGCCAAATACCCAGAAAGAGATCCAGGGCCCCCTCATCCCCCACAAAAGGGGCCCAAGACCCTCTCTAAATTAACGAAAGGGACCCAGGAACACCCCGTAACACCCCAGAAGAGACCTAAACCCCTCCCAGTAGGGACCCAGGACCCCCCAAAATCTACCCAAATGGGATCCAGGACCGACCCCTGCAAAACCCTAAAAGGGACCCAGAACTCCCTGTAACCCGGGATGCCCCAAAGACCACAAGAAGGGATCCAGGAGCCCCCTAACCACCCCAAAATGGACCCAGGACCCCCACAGTCCCCAAAAAGGGATCCAGGAGCTTCCCAAAAGGACACAGGACTCCCCCAACTCCCAAAAAATTCACCAAGAACCTCCTAAAACCCCCCCTCAAAATGGGAAAAAAGAGCCCCAAAACCCCCCAAAAGGGATCCAGGACCCACTCCCAAACCCTCCAAAAGGATCCAGGACAAAACCCTACCCCCAAAAGTGACAAAGGACACCCCCGAAGCCCCCAAAAAGGACCATGGACACCCCCCAGCAAATACGCACAAGGGATCTGGGACCTCTTGAATCCCTCCAAAAGAGACCCAAAGCCCCCCAAAAGGGATCCAAGACCACTTCAAACCCCCAAATGGGACACAAGACACCCTCAACCCCCCAAAAGTGACACAGGACCTCCCCAAATCCCTCCTAAAAGGATCCAGGACTCCCCCAGTCTGCCCTAAAGAGACCCTGGACCCAGCCAAACCCAACCTAGGACCCCACCAAACCCCAAGAAAGAGATCCAGGACTCCCCTCCTGACAATTGGATTCAGGACCCCCCAAACATCCCCAAAAAGAGCAAAGACTCCATCAATTCCCCCAAAAGAGACTCAAGAGCCCCAGAGGGAATCAGAACCCCCCAAACTCCCCAAACTGGATCTAGGACACCCCTAACCCCCCACAAATGGGACCAAACCCTCCCTAAACCCCCCAAAAGGGACCCAGGAACTCCCCCCAAAACACCCCAAAACAGTCCATGACCTGGGACCCACCCTAAAAAGGGACCCAGGACCCTATATCTAAACTTTCCAAAAAGGGACCAAAGACCCTCCAAAACTCTCCCAAAGGAGGGAAAGAGAGAAAGTAGGGGGAAGAGAGAAGGATGTTGTAGGGGACCGCATCAAAGGCTTTAAAGAAGTCCAGGGAGATCACATCCATTGGTTTAAAGTAGTGCAATAAGCACGGTTTTGAAAATCCAAATATGATGCAAACCATAGGCAGTTTGACCAAGCGCAGAGCACTCAGGCTTTACAGCAGGGCAAGGGATGTGTGGAAGTAGAGAGAGAACAGCTCTGGGAGATCAAGCGCTGGTGCCTGGAAGTGCTGCCATGCTAGGATTCATTCCACTCTGCCCATGCCCACAGGAACTGTCCCTGCAGCTCCAAAAAGGCCTTGGAGGAAAGGTATCATGAAACAAAAGCCATTGAATATTCCTTTATTTTATTTAAACACACAGAAAGTGCAGCTCCTCATTTACACAGCCAAACAGTAAGAAAAGAGAAGAAGAAAGTGAATTAAAAATGGGATGACATGATTATTGCTATTGAAAAAACAGGAACACCAACAGCAAATACAGAAGCCAGTCTGGGCCTGCCATTATTTGCATGATAACTGCTATGCAGAAGGTGATGAGCAGTTCATTGCTTCAGAGAACCATCCAGTTATCAGTTTCCTCACTGCATCCTTGAGCTGCTGGTTCCTCAAGCTGTAGATGAGGGGGTTCAGTGCTGGAGGCACCACTGAGTACAGAACTGACACCACCAGGTCCAGGGATGCAGTGGAGATGAAGGGGGGTTTTGTGTAGGTGAATACTCCAGTGCTGATAAACAGGAAGACCACGGCCAGGTGAGGCAGACACATGGAGAAGGCTTTGTGCAGCCCCTGCTCAGAGGGGATCCTCAGCACAGCCCTGAAGATCTGCACATAGGACAAAACAATGAAAACAAAACAGCCAAATGCTACTAAGACACCAACCACCAGAAGCCCAGCTTCCTGAGGTAGAAGTGTGAGCAGGAGAGCTTGAGGATCTGTGGGATTTCACAGAAGAACTGTTCCACAGCATTGTCCTGGCACAGGGGAAGGGAAAATGTAGCCACCGTGTGCACCAGAGCAGAGAGAATACCAGCGCCCCAGGCAGCTGCTGCCATGTGGACACAAGCTCTGCTGCCCAGGAGGGTCCCGTAGTGCAGGGGTTTGCAGATGGCAACGTAGCGGTCGTAGGACATGATGGTGAGAATACAAAACTCTGTTGCAATGAAAAAGAGAAACAGAAACAATTGTGCAGCACATCCTGAGAAGGAGATTGTCCTGGTGTCCCAGAGGGAACTGGCCATGGATTTGGGAACAGTGGTTGAGATGGAGCCCAGGTCGAGGAGGGAGAGGTTGAGGAGGAAGAAGTACATGGGGGTGTGGAGATGGTGGTCACAGGTGATGGTGGTGATGATGAGGCCGTTGCCCAGGAGGGCAGCCAGGTAGATGCCCAGGAAGAGCCAGAAGTTCAAGAGCTGCAGCTCCCGTGTGTCTGTGAATGCCTGGAGAAGGAACTGGGTGAGGGAGCTGCTGTTGGACATCTGCTGCCTCTGGGCAAAGGGCAATGTCACAGGAGGAAAGGACAGTAAGAAGTTAGGGGAGATGTATCTGAACACAATCAAAGTCATTTCCACACTGCACGCTTCTCATTGCTTATTCATTTCTATGAGATTGTCATCCAGCTCCGTGCCTGGAGCCCTGCTGGGTGCCGGGAGGAGCAGGGCCTCTGCCCGCTGGCTGTGAGGAGTCAGCCCTACTCTGCAGCAGGGGGTCATGGGGACAGTGGGGACAGTGCTGGTGTTCTGCTGTTCTAATTTTCCAGTTAAAACTGAACCTAATTCAAAAGGGCTTCTAAGTATCTGCAGTCCCAGTGCCACAATTCCCAAAGTGCTTGAAAGGGAGGGTTTTTTTATAGCTTTCTCCAATCTGAGCTGGAGATCTTCATGGATGTCAGAAACCCTCACTATTTCTGTTGCATTCACAGACAGAAAAGCAATTCCTGTGAGGCAAGAGCATTGCCTGTGGCTCAGTGCAGAGGGAGGGGAGCTGCTCTCTCCTTGGCTCTTGACCCCAGCTGCTCTGGGCTTCCATCTTTCTAAGATGGAGGGCAATCTCCCCTTTTAAGGGTAACTCCCATGTTAATCTTAAAAGCCATCAGACCCTTCTGCACAGAGGGATCCTCCTCATACCCCTCGATGTCTCTCCCTTTCCTAAGATCTCAGCCCCCTCTCTCAGGCCAGGACACACACGGTTCATTTAACAAAGCAAACAGCATTTCCTTAGCTGGAGTGTTTCTGTACTTCTCCATGGTCACTCAGGTCACACCAAGTAGTGATAGACGTTTATATTCAGGAGGGAAGCTCACAGCTTGGAAAAAAACCTCACGGAACTATTTGAGTATCCTAATGATGGTGTTTCAGTAAGGAAGAGTCAGCTCTTTCCTCAGGGAATGACACAGACTGCTCTGCCCACAGTCCCATGGGTGAGATGAAAGCTTGGACACTGCATTCCCACGGACACACCTGCATGGGAGGAATCAGAAGGTCAGTGCCTGGCTCAGCTGCTGAAACTGCCAAGCCCAGAGAGCCTGGCAGCAAGAATAAGAGAACAACAGAAAGAACACAGACAAAGAGAGAAGCCAGCAAAGAAGCTGGTCCAGCTGAGAGAGGCCAGGGCAGAGGCTGCCGGGAACTCAGGACAACGTTACCCTAACCCAGCTGCGCTCATGCCCTCCCAAACATCAACTTTGCTGCATGATTGCTCTCAGCCCCTGTGCTCTGGAGAGGAGAATGGACTAGGGAGCTGCACAATAGCTGTGCTGGAACTCTGGCTGCAGATGAGGGGCTTTAGTCTTGGAGCCAACACTGACGGCAGAAGCTTTGTTGGGTGGGAGAGGAGGCAAGGGAACTTGGCAAGAGGGAGGGTTTGTGTTGGATGCAGTCGTATAGGAGTTTCTGCATTTGCCATCAAAACATCTCTGTTTTATGTTTCCTATCATTCCCTGATCCTATCAATGCTGCTCGGGGATTTTCCTCACTGGAGGCATTTTCCTGTCCCATATCTTCTCCCTGTCAGTGCTCACAGACCCCATCTGACCCTCTCGGCATCCCCCTGGCCCTACACAAACCTGCTTGTTTGCTAGGTAAAGCTAGGCACAGGTTCTTGTTTATAAGCAGAAAAGAACAGGACAGACTGAGCCTGAAGGGTCCAGCAGAGGTAAAGCTGGTGCTGTCCATGGGAAGAGAAGCAGCTGGAGACTCTTTAGGAGGCTCCTATCAGACCTATTGATCACTCAAGGACAGACTTGTTGAGTCTCAGTGATTTGTTCAAGCATGAGAGCCTCTTGTTTCATTTCTCCCATGAAATTCCCCAAGTGCAGGAGACTGACTCATCAGAGTTCCTTCTCCCTGCCTTGATTATTCCCTTGAAATGTCCTCTTAGAAATTTCCCAGGTTGACTGGGAGCTGTGAGCAGCCCTGACTCACACAGCACCCTTTTGAGAGCAGAAAGACCCTCTCCTGCCAGGACCTGCTTCTGTCCTACCATGGGGAGCTCCCCGGGTAGGCTGAACGCTGACCCTGGTTTTCTCTCCACTGCAGAAATTGAAAGAGCCCTCCTGGCAGATCCCACAGGCTGTGGCTGTGCCGGCTTTAGGAGATCCCTCCAGGAACCGCACCCGCATTGTCCTGTACCCAGAGACTCACCTTGAGAAGGGCTGTGAGGATTTGTCTCCAGATGAAGCCTCCTCTCTCCTCCCACCCCATCCTGCCTTTCCCCTCTCTCTGCTCCCTCCTCTCCCCTCGCTGCCTGCAGGCAGTGCCCTCAGCCCTGCTGGGCTTTGCAGAGGAGCTGCTCCTGGACACACCGGGCTCTTATATGAACTCCTGTCTCATTATGAGCTCCCTCCCTGCCAGGAGCCCAGCCCAGCTCAGCAGCAGAGGAGCAGCCCAAGGCAGCGCTTTCTCTGCCCCCTCAGGGATCCCTCAAGGTGTCCCTGGGGCTCCAGAGAACCTACTGAGAAACAGGCTGAAGCCATCCTTGATGTTACTTTCGTCATCTAGGAGAGACACTTCTGTCCTGCACTGTCATTGCTCCTCTCAGAAAAAGAGCTGAGCAGGAGAATCACTATCTATTTGTCTCATCATTAGATAGGACAGCGAGAAGCTGACAGGGAATGATTTCATTTCTCCAAGCTGGACAATATTTTCCACTGACAGAATTTAGGTAATTCATGCTAGTGCTTTAGACCTGGGACTAGAAAGACACTCAACTCTCTTCTATCCTTGACATGTCTCTGTGCCAAGTAAAGTCTTTCAACACACGGGGTCTTGAACACTTGGTTTCCTCATGGCAGGGCTGAGGTTGCCTGGTGCCACAGCTGCAGGGCTTCAGCCCCATTGGGCAGCAATGCCCTCAGCCAGGGGCACAGGCAGCAGGAGCTGGAGCCGTTCCAGTGGGAGACAATACTGGGTCACAGAGCTCAGGGTAGGTGGTCTTCAAGGACAGCATCCTCCATGATTTGCAAGGGTCCAGACTGGGATTCAGTCTGACCTTGAAAGGCCATTCAGGGGCCTCATGATGAGTGTTTGGCCCTTCAGGAACAGTTAAAGAAGAAACAAAGACCCTGTGTGGGTCCTAATGGGTATCGGAGTAAACAGGTGTAGACAGATCTGAGACTCCCTGTGACCTCTTTGTTCCTGTCTTCTCCATCAAGGTCTCCCAGGCCTCTGTGACTCAGGACACGACTCTGGAGGAGATGGGCAAGCCAGGAGTGGGGATCAAGTCAGGGATCCCTTGAGCAAACAAAATCCTTCCCAGTCTGTGGGACAGGAGGGGCAATGTCCCAGGGAGGAAGTGTCGATCTGCTGGAGGGTCAGGAGGCTCTGCAAAGGGACCTGAACAGGCTGGACTGCTGGGCTGAGACCAACGGCATGAGGTTTAAAAAGGCCAAATGTTGGGTCCTACACTTGGGGCTCAACAACCCTAAGCAGAGGTACAAACTAGGAGAAGCCTGGCTGGAAATTTGCCAGGAGGAGAAGGACCTGGGGGTGCTGGTTGACAGCGACTTAACATGAGCCAGCAGTGGCCCAGGTGGCCAAGAAGGCCAATGGCATCTTGGCTTGTATCAGAAACGGCGTGACCAGCAGGGCCAGGGAGGTTATTCTCCCTCTGTACTCAGCACTGGTGAGACTGCACCTTGAGTACTGTGTTCAGTTCTGGTCCCCTCACCACAAGAGGGATGTTGTGGCTCTGGAGCAAGTCCAGAGTAAAGAAAGAAAGATGGTGAAGGGGCTGGAAAAGAAATCTTATGAGGAGCGACTGGGAGAGCTGGGGTTGTTTAGCCTGGATAAGAGGAAGCTGAGGGGAGACCTTATTACTCTCTACAACTACCTGAAGGGAGGTTTGTGTAGAGGAGGGTGCTGGCCTCTTCTCCCAAGCGACAGGGGACAAGACGAGAGGGAATGGCCTCAAGCTCAGCCAGGGGAGATTTAGGCTTGAGATTAGGAAAAAATTCTTCATGGAGAGGGTGGTTAGGCATTGGAACGGTCTGCCCAGGGAGGTGGTTGAGTCGCCGTCCCTGTAGTTGTTTAAGGTTAGGGTGGATGAGGTAGTTAGGGGCATGATTTAGGGATTGGTGGGAATGGTTGGACTCCACGATCCAGTGGGTCTCTTCCAACCTGGTTATTCTGTGATTCTGTGATTCTCTGAAAATGCACCTAAGAAAAATATGTTTTAGTTTAAGGTTTATATTTCTAAACTTTTGAGAATCATAGAATTTTTTGTGTTGGAAGGGACCTTAAAGCCCATCCAGTTCCACCCCCCTTGCCATGGGGAGGGACACCTCCCACTGGACCAGGCTTCTCATGGTCCCATCCAAGCTGGCCTTGAACATCTCCAGGAAGAGGGCGGCCACAGCTTCCCTGGGCAACCCGGGAAACAGCCCTACCCCCTTCTTAATGAAGAATTTCTTCCTAATGTCTAATCTAAATCTTCCCCCTATCCAATTTAAATCTATTCCCCTTATTCCTATCCATCCATTCCCTTGTAATATGCCCTCTCCAGCCTTCTTGATGACCCATGTCATGTATGGGATGGATGCCATAGGGTCTCCCTGAATCCTTCTCCTGTCCAGGCTGAGGAAATTCCATGAGAAGATCAATATTTCCTTGGAAAATCCCTTTTGAAAGGGCTTGGGATTGGTGGAGGTCTCTTGTGAGTGAGGACAAGCAGGTGTCCTGGTGTCTGGGTCAATCTCCTCAGGGCAATCCTCAGCCAGCCCGGGCTCTTCCAGTGCTACACCATGGAAACATTTTTTGACTTTTGGGCCTAACTATAAGTAGTTGAATAGGTAAAAGAAACACGATAAAAATCACCATAATCTAAAACTAAAACCAATTTTAGTGCCATCCATCCCTTGCCACCTCCTTCAAGCAGACTGACACCCCACCAGTCTGCCACCACCCATCACCTGGAATGATAAAAATCTCCACTTCTTCAGCCACATTCTTTATCGCTGAGCGTGGCTTCTATGTTATGGGATCTCCCTTTGCTCAGCCGGGGTCAGCTCTCCTGACTGTGTTCCCCAGACAAATTCTTGCCCATCCCCAGCACCTCACTGGGAGGGGCATAGGGAGCAACTCTTGACGCTGGGCAAAGGAGACAATCGCTGCCCTCACTCTTCTGGCACCAGGATGATTCCACAGGACCCAGTGAGTCTCACATTTCAAAAGGAAAGTGAAGAAACTGGAGAGGCCCTGGAGGAGGTCTGGCAGGATGGAGTTAGGGGCCACAGCATGAGGGCTGAGGGCACACTTTGGCCTGCTGGGGAGGCTAGGGACAACTTGCTAAGTGGGTCTCTACATCTTTTGCTCATAGGCAATTTTAGGGAACAAGAGAGCTCAGGTGACCTCTGTTCTAATGCCTGTTCAAAGCAGGGTCAGCTCTGAGGTCCGAGCAGGCTGCTGAGTCCATGTCAGCATCCACAGAGAGAGTTTAGACATCAACAAGGCACAGAGGCCACAATTAAAAGAAAGGATTTAGGCATTTGACGGCTCCATGGACACAGCTATCTATCGGCCATGGCTCCTGTGACACCTTGGAATATCCACCTTCTTGTCCAGAGGAGTGGGATCCTTCTGGGTTGGACAGGAGGGAAAATGCCTTTGTGTGAGTGCCGTGCAGCCCCAGCAGAGGCTTCAGGGTAGTAGGGAATTCTCCACTCCTGGGAGTTCAAGCCAAGCATATTTGATGCCTTGGGATGTTCCATGCATGGGGCTGGGCTTGGGCTGGGGGAGCCCAGGGGCTTTTCAGCCTTAATCGTTCTGTGTTTGTGTGACGGAAGGGCCAGAACCCAGTGCAGCCCCAGCATCTCCTGCCAGTGCCCCCAGCCCTATTTTGGGGCCAGATCCCCCTTATTTGTTCAGAACCCCCATCCCAGACCCTGGGTCTGCCCCTCACACCCCATCCCTCAGCACTCGCAGCTCCCCCCAAGCCCCAACCTGGCACTGAGCTGTTGCCAGGCAACAGCACAGGGGGCTGGGAGACACCTCCATCTTGGGGCCAAAAGCCTCGTTTTAGGGTATTGACCCTCCTTTGTGAGTTCGAAGTCCCCTTTTTGAGCTTCAATGACATATTTTGGGCTCAGGTTGTCATTTTTAAGGCACAAATTCAGATTTTCTATGTTCACAGCCTCAGTTTTGGAGACAAAAGCCTCCAAAAGGGTTCAAAAACTTATTTTAAGCCCCCGAACCCTCCCTTTCAAGGATAAAAGCCTCATTTTAGGATCAAGCCTACAATTGTGAACACTCAAGGCCATATTTTGTGCCTCTCAAGACCAATATTTAGGGTGTAAAGCCTTCCTGTTGAAGACCACAGCATTATTTAGGGCACAAAACCTGATGTGAGGGCTCAAAGCCTCAGTTTCAGTTTGAAAGCACCATTTGTAGGTGCTTTGACCCAAAACCTGCTTTGGAAGCACCAAAATCTCATGTAAAGGATCCAACCCCGTCTTTTACAGTGTGAAGTCTCCATTGGAGCCCCCAGAGCTCTGCATTTGGGATCAGAGCTTCATTCCTTGGGGATATAGATGAACCAAGAGATTCTCCTCCCTTGCAGGATCAAATGTTTCATTTGTAGCACCGCACACATCACTATAGTGCCCAAAGATTCATAGAGTAACCAGGTAGGAAGAGACCCACCAGATCATCGAGTCCAACCGTTCCTATCAAACACTAAACCATGTCCCTTAGCACCTCGTCCACCCGTGCCTTAAACACCTCCAGGGAAGGTGAATCAACCACTTCCTGGGTAGGCTGTTCCCGTGCCCAATCACCCTTTCAGTGAAAAATTTTTTCCTGATGTCCAGCCTAAATCTCCCCTGGTGGAGCTTGAGGCCATTCCCTCTCATCCTGACTCCTGTCACTTGGGAGAAGAGACCAGCTCCCTCCTCTCCACAACCTCCTTTCAAGTAGTTGGAGAGAGCAATGAGGTCTCCTTGCAGCCTCCTCTTTTCCAGGCTAAACACCCCCAGCTCTCTCAGCCGTTCCTCATAAGATTTGTTTTCCAGCCCCTTCAGCACCTTTGTTGCTCTTCTCTGGACTTGCTCCAGAGCCTTAACATACTTCTTGTGGTGAGGGGACCAGAACTGAACACAGGATTCAAGGAATGGTCTCACCAGTGCCGCGTACAGAGGGAGAAGAACCTCCCGAGACACCCGAAGGGTGCTCTCAATGCCTTCATCCAGGTCATTGATAAAGACATTGAACATGGCTGGACCCAACACTGAGCCCTGGGGAACCCCACTTGGAACTGGCCTCCAGCTGGAGTTAACTCCTTTTCCCACCACTCTCTGGGCCCTCCATCCAACCAGTTTTCCACGCAGGAGAGTGTGCACCTGTCCAGGCCAGAGCTGACAGTTTCCGTAGCAGAATGCTGGGAGAATATGTCAAAGGCTTTACTGAGGTCCAGGAAGATCCATCCACGGCCTTTCCCTCATCCAGCAGCTGAGTCACTTTGTCATAGAAGGCGATCAGGTTAGTTTGGCCAGACCTGCCTTTTGTGAACCCTTGTTGACTGGGCCTGATCACCCACTTCTCTTGCATGTCCTTCATGTTCGCACTCAAGATCACATGTTCCATGACTTTCCCTGGCACTGAGGTTAGACTGACAGGCCTGGAGTTCCCTGGATCCTCCCAGTGACCCTTCTTGTAGATGGGCACAACATCAGCCTCCAGTCCAGTAGAACTTCCCCAGGCAACCAGGACTGTTGGAAGATGATGGAAATGGGTTTTGCCAGGACATCAACCAGCTCCTTCAATAACCTCGGGTGAACCCCATCCGGCCCCATAGACTTGTGGGTGTCTAGTCAGGCTAGCAAGGCTCTGACCACCTCCTCTTGGATCATGGGATCCTCATTCTGCTCCTCTAGCCCATAAACATTTCTCTTCTTCTTGATATCACTCAAGATCTCCCTGTTCAACCAAGCTGTTTTTTTCCCCTGCTAGTTTTTTTTTTTGCAACATGGGGATGGCTTTCTCCTGAGCCACTAGGATCTCCTTTCTGAAGAGCTCCCAGCCCTCATGGGCTCCCTTGCCCTTAAGCACTGTCTCCCATGAGACTTTGCTAACCAGCCTTCTGAAGAGTTCAGAGTCTGCCCTCTGGAAATTTAATGCTACTGTCCTGCTAACCACCCTCTTCACTTCACCTAGAACAGAAAACCCTATCATCTCATGATCGCTTAGTCCTAGGTGTCCTCCTCCTGCCACATCCCCCACAAGCCTTCTCTGTTCACAAACAGCAGGTCCAGGAGGGCACCTTTCCTTGTCGGTTCATTCACCAGCTGTGCAAGGAAGTTGTTTTCCACGCACTCCAGGAGCCTCCTAGACTGCTTCCTTTCTGCTCTATTGTGCTTCCAGCAGATATCAAGAAGACTGAAGTCTCCCACAAGAACGAGAGGCATCGATCTAGAGATTAACCCCAGTTGTTTATAGAAGAGCTCGTCAGCTGCTTCTCCTTGGCTGGGTCACTGATGTCATAATAGTCACAAATATAACACACGTCACATATGGCAGAGATGTCACAATCATCACTGATGTCACAGATGTCACAAATTTCACTGATTCACAGACACCAAAAACTTCACATATGTCACTGATGTCACTAATGTCACAATAGTCAGACATCACAGATGTCAGAGATGTCAGATTTCACAGACATCACTGATATCACAATTGTCACAGAAATCACAGATGTCACAAATGTCACTGATGTCACAATCGTCACAGATGTTAGAGATGTCATTGATGTCACAATAGTTCCAGACTTCACAGGTGTCACTTATGTCACAATAGTCACAGAAATCACAGATGTCACTCATGTCAGAATCGTCACAGACATCACAGATGTCACTGATGCCACAGTTGTTGCACATCACAGATGTCACTGATGTCACAATAGTTAGAGATGTCACAGATGTCACTGATGTCTGAATTGTCACAGATGTCACAGGCGTCACAAAGACCACTGATTTCACAATCACCACAGACCTCACAAATTGTGAATTTGACTGGCCCAGCCATTCTGTTACGCCACATGTCATTATCCTGGATCCGTACACTCCTGAATCTTGTTCCCAAGTCCAGCTCTCTCCTGCTGCTGAGTCCAGCCCAGGACCTTCCCTCCATGCCTGCTCTGAAGCATCCGTGGTGATGGAGTCACCCAGGTGGGGCAATCACATATTTGTATATATTTACAATTTCCTTATTAAAAAGATATTCCTTGTTATTATTGTTGTTGTTTCATTAAAGATGTTTTAGTTTCTAACTCACAAGTCCCTTTCTCTCATTCCGTTGTCCCCGGGCAGGAAGGGAATTGGGATCCACATCTGCTTGTGTTCAGCTGCAAATAGAGCCGGACCATGATGAGCTGGAAGAGGCTCTCTTTGACCTTCAAACTGCTCTCTGCACTCCTCTTCTCTGCAGGGCTGTTATCCCATGGGATAACAGCAATGCTTTCTTTTTATGGGACTGCTGGGAACCAGGTCAGATTAAAACACCTATGAGATTTCTACAGGTCTTGGCAGGCCTATGGAGAATAGGTTGGTAGATTAGAATCAAGGAATCATAGGATGATTTGGATGGGAAGGGAGCTAAAAGATCATCCATTTCCAAATCCTCTGCTATTGATAGGGACATCTTTCAGTTGGTGCATCCACAACTTCTCTAGGCAACCTGTGCCAGTGTCTTGCCATCCCCATCTTACCTATTTTTCCCTTGAATCCAATCTAAATGTCCCCTCTTCCAGTTTAAAGCCATCGTCCCTTGTTCTGCCAGTTCTGCCTTGGCATGAAGAAGATCCTCCTGAGCCTTCCCTAGGCTGAACAATACCTGCTATCTCACCCTCTCCATTTAATTTGCAGACTCCAAGTCCTTCAGCATCTTTGTGGCCCATTGCTGCGCTCACTCCAGTAAATCCATATCCCGCTTCTACTGGGCAGCCCCAGGCTGTATCCAGGGCTCCAGCTGTATCCTCCCCAGTGCTGAGGAAAGGAGAAAAGCCATATAAAAGAAATAGTTCCTCAAAGTGTATCTGGGGAGATCCAAGCTGGACACAAAGGAAAGAAATATCAGTCCAAGGGCTGCTGTGCTGCCACATGTCACCCTGAAGGATCATCCCAGGGCTTTGTGTCTCAAGGAAGAGCCAGGGAGGACAGAGAGATAACAACAAAGGAAGGTGACAGCAAGGTGAGGCAGCTGGGGAGATGGCTGCAGCCTGCAGGGCAAGAGGCACGGGTGATACAACACTGTATGACAGTTGGTGGTGGAGAGGACAGATTCATATGGGAAAAATGAAAGCTCCCTAACAGAGTAGCCTTTTCACCGCTTTGGTGATGGTTGTTGTCTCTGACACTGATTCCTATGAGGAGATGACAAATTCTTCCAGCCCCTGGACCTTATTGCCTCTTTGTCAATACTTAGGAGCCTGGGAGGTGTCGTACCATAGTCCTGCCCTTGGCATTGCCCATCTCCACATCCCACTGTCCCAGGATGAGCCTTGAGGAATGGGTGAGAGACAAGATCTTTCTTCCCAGGGACTAGGGGTCAGGACTGGCTGTTTGGTTAACGGGGACAGGGCTTGGGCCTTTGCATAATGAAACACATCCAGGTTGTCGCATCAGCGACACCGTTATCTTGCTTTTCCCAGCATATCATCGCTGCCTCCAGTTTTCTGCTCTAACTGGGCCCTGGAGATGCTTTCTCAGCAGTGCCCTCAGTGGGACCCATTAACAAGAAACTTTGGACTCTGAATCTGATATTAATTAATTCATTGAGAAGTTTGTTCAGCTTCTTGTAAGGGCTGAGGTTCATGGACTCAGCCTCAAACTCACCAGAAGGGTCATTAAAATGCCCTGGGCTGCTCCTCTGCTGCTGAGCTGCACTTGGCTCCTGGGATGGAGGGAGCTTCTGGCAACCTGGCAGCACTACAAAGAGTGAGCTCTGACCAGGAGCAGCTCCTCTGCAAAACCCAGCAGAAAGAAGGAAAATCCCAGCATTTCTCAGAGATGAGCAAGGCAGAGAGAGTTTAAAGGTGTTCAGGAGGATGACTGGGAGCTGACTGCAGGAGAAATCTTCACAGTCCTGGACATGGTAAGTGTGGGTGCATGGCAATGCAGGTGTAGATCCTGGCAGCATCTCTTAAAGCTGCCACAGCCCCAGCTAATGGGATCTGTGAGGAGGGGCCTCTTGTGAGGCAGTTCAGAAAGGCTGTAAAGTCAGAGATTGCAGCTCGCATGCCTCCGGCTGTCCTTGAGAGCAGGGTCCCTGCTCCCCAGGCTCTTGGTGACAGAGCAGGGACTCTGCCACCTGCCTGGGGGACTCCTCATGGCGCTGTGGGAAGACACAGGGGTGTGGGAAGGTGTATTTCCTGGCAGGAGAGGACCTTCGGCTGCTAGCAGGGTCATGGGTGAGTCAGGGCTGCTCACAGCTCCAGATCACCCCAGGATATTTCTGAAGGGAAAATTCTGTGGGAAAATCAAGGCAGGGATTATGTTACCAACAAGGAGCTTTCCTGAGATGGTGTTTTCATTTTCCTGTGCCTGGAGAATTTGGGGGGAGAATGGTAACAAGAGGTTCTCATGCTTGAACAAATCACTGAGAGTCCTGAGCTGCACTGCAAGGTTGGTGTCTGGGAGGAGAAGATCAGAGATGGCGAATGGAAATGCTCTCTGTGTGCCCGGCTGTCTCTGCCCTGGCCTCTTGCAGCCAGACCCTCACTCCCTTTCTCCCTTTTCTCCCTCTGACTCTCTTCTTGATGATGTTCTCTTCTTCTCACTGCCAGGCTCCATGGGGATGGGAGTTTCAGCTGCAGAGTCACCCACTGCCCTAGTGGCTCCTTTCCTGCTCTTTTGTTTATGGGAATCTGTGTCCTGAGTTTGGTCTGAGCTGCGATGCTGTGGGCAATGCAGTCACTGGGGCTGGGGAAGGAGCAGAATCTCCAGCAATCAAATGCCATCACTTGGCTCTTTGTGAGGTGTCCTTCCAAGCTCTGAGCTTCACTCCAGGATGCAAACCTGTCCTATCACATCTTTACAATACCTGAAAGACCCATGGAGAACCTCAGAGATATTATGAGAGAGAAAATGCTGTTGGATTTGTGAAATGAGCCGTGTGTGTCCTGAGCTGAAAGTTGGTGCTGAGACATTAGGGTAGGGTGAGGCATTCAGTGGTGTGAGGCGGGTCCCTCTGATCTCAGCAGGGTCTGGTGGCTTTTCAGGGTAACATGGGAGTGTGAATCCCTCCATCTCAGAAAGGTGCAAGTCGTGGACAAGAAAAGGAGCAGTTCCACAGGACAAAGCTGAACCCCAGTAGTGTCCCCTGTCCCCACCGTCCCCATGACCCCCTGCTGCAGAGCAGGGCTGACTCCTCGCAGCCAGAGGGCAGAGCCCCTTCTCCCGGCACATTCAGCTGCCACCAAGCAGGGCTCCAGGCATGGAGCTGAAGGAAGGGCTGTGAGAGAAGGGACAGTGTGTCAGCAGCAGGGGAAGGGAATGAGAAAGGGCTTTGGTTTGGCTCAGGAAATTCTCCCCTAACTTGTCACTGTTCTTTCTTCTGGTGACAGTTCCTCATGGCAGAGGCAGCAGATGTCCAACAGCAGCTCCATCACCCAGTTCCTCCTCCTGGCATTCACAGACACACGGGAGCTGCAGCTCTTGAACTTCTGGCTGTTCCTTTGCATCCACCTGGCTGCCCTCCTGAGCAATGGCCTCATCATCACCACCATCGCCTGTGACCACCACCTCCACACTCCCATGTATTTTTTCCTCCTCAACATCGCCCTGCTTGACATAGGATCCATCTCTACCACTGTTCCCAAATCGATGGTCAATTCCCTCTGGGACACCAAGACTATCTCCTTCTCAGGATGTGTTGTGCAAGTCTTTATGTTTCTGTTTTTTATTTCAGCAGAGTATTTTCTCCTCACCATCATGTCCCATGACCTCTATGTTGCCATCTGCAAACCCCTGCACTACGGGACCCTCCTGGGCAGCAGAGCTTGTGTCCACATGGCAGCAGCTGCCTGGGGTGCTGGGTTTCTCAATGCTCTGCTGAACACAGCCAATACATTTTCCCTACCCCTCTGCAAGGGCAATGCTGTGGAACAGTTCTTCTGTGAAATCCCTCAGATTCTCAACCTCTCCTGTTCAGATTACTACCTTGGGGAGGTTGGGATTCTTGGTTTTGGTGCCTTTTTAGCTTTTGGTTGTTTTGTTTTCATTGTGGTGTCCTATGTGCAGATCTTCAGGGCTGTGCTGAGGATCTCCTCTGAGCAGGGACAGCACAAAGCCTTCTCCACCTGCCTCCCTCACCTGGCCGTGGTCTCCATCTTTATCAGCACTGCAGGGTTTGCCTACCTGAACCCTCCCTCCATATCCTCCCCATCCCTGGACCTGATTGTGTCAATTCTGTATGCATTGGTGCCTCCAGCACTGAACCCTCTCATCTACAGCTTCAGGAACCGACAGCTCAAGGATGCCATGTGGAAACTGATAAATGGATGGTTCCATCAAGCAATAAATTGCCGGGCTTCTGCACAGCAGATCTAATATAACTCACTGCATGCCCATCCTGCCTTCTATATTCTTTGGGTGTGGTGGTATTTTAATTATAATGATATTCTCAACCTCTCTCATTCACTGTCTGATTGTCTCGTCTCATTGAGTGGCTGTGTTATTGAGGTCCTGAGCTCCCTGTTCAAAAAAAAAATAAAGGGAGCTGCTTCATCCAGTCCTTTTAGGAGCTGTAGGGACTGTTTCTGTGTGCATGGGGAAAAGAGTCCCAGCACGGCAGCCCTGCCAGGCTCCAGCGCTTGATCTCCCAGAGCTGTTCTCTCTCCACTTCCACACTCTCCTCCTCACCTCTTGCCTTGCTGTAAGGCCTGAGGGCTCTGAGCTTGGTCCCAGCCGTGCTGCCTGGCAGTGCTGTGCCCGCAGACAGACACAGGCAGTGGGCACTAGTGGGACACAACAGTCTTTCCATAAAGCAAGGGGATCTCCTTGCGGCAGCACCTGAATTGTTAAGGCTTCTTTCAAGGTTTCCCTCAGGGACATGCCCAAGAACACGAGCCACGGATGCAAACAGCAGTGTTAAAATAAACAGTGAGCCAAGGTGGTGGGTTCAGGAAAGAGGCAGTTTCCTTTCACAGCACAGCCTCCTGTGAGAGACCTTGAAGACCAGCAGAGCAGGGTCTGGTCTGTGCCCATGTGCATAGGAGCACCTGGGAAATCTGCCCCAGGGAAACCACCCTGGAGTAGCCCCTGTAAACCACCATTCCCAACACTGCCCTCTCACCCCAGATCAGAGAGGTTCTTTGTCCCTCCCTGGAAGGACATGGAATAAGGAGGTCAGAGTCTATATTCTCACGGTACAGATGAGATACATCATGTGCATGAGGTGAGATCAACCCAAGTGAACACAAACAGCCCTTCCTTGAGTTTCCATGAAGGTCTGGGGGACAGAAAGTGTCTCAAGGTCAGTTAATGTTGAGAGCAACATCCCAAGAGAAAGTGCCTGAATTTAGCTCTGGGATGTGCTTCCTTCAACCAAGGTTCCTGTGTCCATTCCTCATGCTGTGGGCGTCTCAGATGAGTGAGGAGCAGGGCAACACAGCACAGGGCTGAGACACATTCCAACTTCTAGAAGTGGCGACAGGAAGTCAGAGAGAGACTATGACTTTTATCTCCCCGTGTAAAAGGTTCTGACTCTGCCTCTGAACATCCCCGAGTGCATAAGGAGTCCACGAGGCCAGCTCAGACGTGGACTCTTTACAGAATCCTGACATTTTTGGTGTGTGACCCCAGGAACAAACCCCACTGCCCCAGGGATTCATCTCAGCTCCCTTGGACAAGCTCATTGTGAGTGTTCCTGTCTGCTGCATCACCCTTACATGATGCAAGTGCCAGAGCAATCAGAGAGGTTCTGGGGTCCTTGGAAAAGGAAATCATTGAACATACCTAAAATAAGAGGAAGAACATGAATTGGGAGAATTGCATGTGGAAATCCCTGGAGGGTGAGGGAGATGAAATGCAGAGTGTACCAGACAGAGCTGGCAATGCAAGCACAGGGCAAGGGCAAGGCTGCTTCTCCCACAAATCACACACGTTCTGAAAATTCATATTTTGGCAGCATAGAAGTTCCATGGACATTTTGTTGGAAGTGTGGAATCATTTCAGCTGATGAAGGAGAGCAGTTTGAAATATCTGTTCAGGCATTGAGAGCAGTTCTCATGTTTTCAGACCGAGCTGCATGCTCTGACCATAGGCACCCAGTGCAAACCTCTAGAGGCCCCAGAGTGTCTGAGGTGTTTGCCTGGGACTGGAGCTGTCAGAGAAGACTGACAGAGCTGTGTCACTCCCATCATTTCCACCCAGTCCTGAATATTCACACACTTTATTAGGGGGGTTCCAATAGTGTAGGTAAAGGTGGCAGTACAGGGAGAGCACTTTGAAGAAGTGTCAATGGAATTCTCCAACTGGTATTGATGCCGGGTGTCTCCTAAGGAGGTGTGGACATATAGGGAAAGCAATGGCCTTGAGGTCCAACACTACATGGACAACCTTGACCCTCAACGCCCCAACCCTGTCATGTGTCTCTCTCTGTCAGGTTGTCTATGTCAGTGAAAAATTCACATCCATATGACATAGAAAGGGTTTGTTTGGATCCCTTCCAGAGCAGGTCTTAGATTTGCAGTCTATTCAGAAATTGGCCTTGCATCCAATAATATCCCCAGTTACTTCATAAATACATAATAATTACACAGAGACAATCTCTATTCTTGGATTAGTCTTGGCCTTGCAGATAGAATCATAGAATATCTTGAGTGGGGAGGGATCTATAAGGATCATCACATCCCATCCACTAAAATACTTAAAGCCAAACCTTATGACTAGGAGCATAAACCAAACTTTCCTTGAACTCTGACAGGCTTGGTGCCCTGACCACTTCCCTGGGGAGCCTTTTCCAGTGACTGACCACCCTCTCAGTGAAGAACCATTTCCTAATGTCCAATGAGAACTTCCCCTGATGCAGTCTCAGCCCATTTCCATTTCCTATCGCTGGTCACCAAAGAGCAAAGCTCACTCATCGATTGTGGGGAGTGTCTAGTGCTGTAACTGGCAATGGGAGAGACCAGTGCCCTGGGCACCTTCCCAGTCTGTCCCTGCCACAAAAGCACCCACCGGCCTCCTCTTCTGCACCTGCAGGGCTGGGCTCTGCCCCTCACACCCTCTGCAGCCTGTCACACCCCCTGAGAGGCACTGAATTAGGATTTGGGCCATCAAAATTTTGGATAATTCTAAATATGAGGCTTTGTTCCTTGAGAGAGGTTTTGGAAGATAAAAATGAGCTTTTGGAACCTATAAATAAGGGATTGGCCACTAAAACTGAGGTGTTGGAAATTCAAAATCAGACTTTGGGCCTTAAAAATGAGGCTAAAATCAGTGGGTCCTAAAAACCAGGTTAGAATCTTAAAATTGAGAATTTTATTCCAAAACATGAGACTTCCGCCACTAAAGGGATGGGTGAGGTGCCACATATGAGTCTTTTGACAGTGCAAGGACGGACCACCTCTGTGGCCCCAAGAAACGAAGCTCTGGTCCCAAATGCAGGTCTTTGGGTGCTTCATTCGATGGTTCATCTGTAAAAGAGAGAGTTGGATCCTTTCCATGAGAGTCTGGAGCCTCGAAAGAAGGGTTTGGGTCCTGCAGATGGTGTGTTGACATTGAAACTGAGGCTTTGAGCCCTGACATCTGGCTTTATGACTTAAAATGCTGCTGTGGTAACAAAGGCTAAGGTTTTGTGCCCTAAAAATTGGGACTGGAGAGGCTCAAAATGAGGATTTGAGCCCTCACAGTCATGGACTTGATAATAAAATGAGGCTTTGTTCCATGAAATGGAGGCTTTGAGCACTAAAAAGGAGATTTGAACCCTTTTAGAGGCTTTTGTCTCTGAAAATGATGCTGTGGACATAAAAAATATCAGACTTTTGGCATTAGATATGGTGTTTTTGGCCTTAAAATGAGTATTTGAAGCTCAAAAAGAGAGGCTTGGGAAAAAAAATGAAGTTTTTGAGTCCAAAAATGCGGATTTGAGACCCAAAGGTGTGATTTCCACCCATTCCCAAGCTCTGGGCTCTCCCCAGCCTTCCCTTCCTGCTACGGGAACAGAGGTCACACCTCATGGTGTTGGACCCTAACTCCAACCTGGCAGATCTCCTCCAGCTCCTCTCCAATGCTCCACTCCTGGTGCCAGAAGAGTGAGGGCAGCGATTGTCTCCTTTGCCCAGCGTCATGAATTGCTCCCTCTGCTCCTCCCAGTGAGTGGCTGGGGGTGGGCAAGAAGTTGTCAGGGGGAACCAGGCAGGAGAGCTGACCCCGGCTGAGCAGAGAGAGATCCCATAACATAGATGTCACACTGAGTAGTAAAAACTGCACCAGAAGAAGAAAGAAGAGGAAAGAGTTATCTTTCAAGGTGACAGGTGGTGGAAGACTGGTGGGGTGTTATTCTGCTTGAGGGAAGTGGCAAGTGTTTTTGTTTAGGTTTATGTTGGGGTTTTTGATTTTTTTTTTCTTTTACCTGTTAAGCCAGATTTAGCTCAATCCACAAATCAAAAAGCTCCATTTCCATGAGGCAGCATGGGCAGAGACCTGGATGGCTGAGGATTGCCCTGAGAACATGGACCTGGGCACCAGGACGCTTGCTTGCCCTCACTCACCAGAACTTCCAGCAATCTTGTGCCTTTTCAAAAGAGATTTTCGAAGGAATACTCATTTTCTCCTGGAAATTCCTCAGCCTGGAGAAGATGAGGCTTTGAGGAGACCTTATAGCAGCCTTCCTGTACCTGAATTTCCTCACAAGAAACCCAGGGAGGCTCTTTCTCCAGGGTCATGGAGTGATAGGACAAGGGGTAACAGCTTTAAATTGGAGAGGAGAAGATTTAGATTATAGATTGGGAAGAAATCATTCAAAAAGAAGGTGGTGAGGCAGTGTCCAAGGTTGCCCAGGGAAGCTGTGGATGCCCCCTCCCTGGTGGTGATCAAGGTCAGGCTGGTTGGGGCCTTGGATGACCAGGTCCAGTGGGAGGTGTCCCTGCCCATGGCACGGGGGTTGGAACTGGATGGGCTTATGGTCCCTTCATACCCAAACCATTCTATTATTCTAAAAAGTATGGAAATACTTTAAACTCAGATATATTTTTCATGGTGCATTTTGAATTCTTCCTCTTTAACCACATTGGGAAATGGCTTCAAGGAGCTGTGCAAGGCTTGAAGACCTGAAGAAATCTCCAGGCAGACAAAGACCTCGTTAAGGCTTTCTGCAGTTTAATGAGACCCAGGGGAGATTTGCTGATGAGTCCTTGAACCTCAACTTCTTAGTGGAGATAGAGTGAAGCTCTCAAGAAGCCAAAAGCAGAACTCAGAGTACCTTGAAGTATTAATTGGTCTCAGTGAGTATTGTTTGTGACAAAGCCTCCCCAGGGACTCGTTAGAGCCCAGAATTGGAGACCGTGATTGCAAGAAGGCAAAGGTGTTGTGCAGGCAGCTGTGATGTGGAGAAAAGCCTGGATTTGCTTGGTGAAGCAGAAGGGCCAGTCCCTGACCCCCAGGCCCTGGAAAGGCAGATCTGGCTTTGATTCCAATGACACTGGTGCCGTGAACATTCCCATATTGCCAAATCAAAGTGATATTTCATGGCCAAATAAAAGCAGGTATTTCACGTAATTCCAAATACAGACCTCTAGAGTTACATGAGATGCCAAGGCTCTCACGCAGCTCCATGGAGTTGTAAAGGGTTGTGTCACAGGTGACAGAAGAGTTGGGTCATAGAGTAGTAATATGGAAGTTCAGTCATAGAAGGTTTATAGAAGTGTTGGGTCATAGACGTCTCATAGCAGAACTGGGTCATAGATGATTCAAGTCTTAGAATAATCAGGCTATGGAAGAGTCATAGAAATGTTAGTTTTTTCACGTTTTACAAGGGTTTGATCATAGAAGGATCACAGTAGGGTTGGTTCAGAGAAGGGTTGGGTCATAGGAGAGTCATAGAACAATCAGATCATGAAAGAATCTGGTCATGGAAGGTTCATAGATGAGTCAGGTCACACAGTTGATCAGAGAGCTGGAGCACCTTGATTATGAGGACAGGCTTAGAGAGTTGTGGTTGCTAAACCTGGAGAAGTGAAAGCTGCAAGGAGACCTTAAAGCAACTTCCAGTGATGCAAGGGGCTCCAGAAATGCTAGGGAGGGGTTCTTGATCAGGGAGCTCAGGGGTAGGATGAAGGAGGAATGGTTTATTCTGAATAAGGGGAGACTGTGATGAGATCTAAGGAAGAAATGTTTTCCTGTGAGGGTGGTGAGGCACTGGCCCAGGTTGCCCGGAGAGTCTATCCCATCCCTGGAGATGTTCCAAGCAAGGCTGGATGGGGCTTGGAGCGACCTGATCCAGTGGGAGGTGTCCCTGCCTATGGAAGGGGTTTGGAACTGAAAGGCTTTTGAGGTCCCTTCCAAATCAAACCATTCTATGGCTCCATGATAAGGTACAGCAGGCTCACCATGGGCTTGTCATGTCAAAAGCACTTTAGGGCAGGAACATGCCTCTGGCTTCTGTAGGTGCTAGTGGTGCTGCTGCTGGTTTAATAGGTGACAGGGCAGGAGCAGGGCCCTGGGTTGTGCAGCTGCTTCTGCTGCCCCTGGTGCCTCAGGAGCTGACTGGGAATGAACAGACATCTGGCTGGTGCAGGTCCTTATGATGTCACTGGTGGCTCTGCAGCACCTAGGGCAGGCAGGGGCAGGCATGAGGCTTTGCAGCTTTTTGGGATGTCCCAGGTGGCTGAGTAGGTGATGAGGCAGGATAGGAGCCCTGGTCTGTGCAGCTGCTCATGTTGTCACTGATGGGTGAGGAGCTGATAGGCCAGCAGGAGGCATCTGGCTTGTGCTGGTGCTTGGGATGTCACCCCTGACTGATCAGAGGGCAGTGCAGGAGCAGGGCCCTGGCTTGTGGTGCTGCCTGTGAGTCACAGGTCCCTAAATATGTGCTAGGGCAGGACCAGCGCCTGCCTTTTGCTGATGCCTGGGTCGGTGGGTGGCAGGGCACAGGCTGCCCCAGTCTGTGCAGGTGCCTCTGAGGCCAGAAGTGCTGAGAAGGTTTGAGCAGAGGAGCAGCCCCTGTGTTTGTGAGGGTGTGTTTGATGTCTCAGCATCCCAAGGGGCTGGCAGGGCAGGAGCAAAGCCCTGGTTTGTGCTGCTGCCTCAGGATGTCTCTGGTGGCTGAGGAGGTCTCAGACTAGGAGCAGGTTCTTGCCTTGCACAGGGACATGGGATGTCTCTGGTACCACCACACCCTGCAGGCTCCCTCCAGGCCTTTGTGTTCCACAGGGGCTTGTGATGTCACTGGTGTCTGATTATGTCACAGAGCAGTAGCAGTGTCCTGCCTTCTGATGGCCCTTGTGAGGTCAGAGGTGGCAGAGTGTGTGGAGGGGCAGGAGCAGGCACCTTGCCTGTGGGGCCACCTTTTAAGTATCTTATGGCTGAGAAGCTGTTTGGGTATGAACAGACACAGGGCTGATGCATCTGCTCCTCGTGTCACTTTGGCCTGAGCAGCTGTCTGGGTGGGACAAGTGACCTGGCTTGTGCAGGGGTCTGTGAGGTCACAAGTGGCTGAGTAAATGATGGAACTGGAGACTTGGACCAGGCTCTTATCACTCCTTGTGATGTCCCTCATGGCTGAGTGAGGAACAGGGCTGGAGAAGGAATCTGGCCTGAGAAGGTGCTTATGGTGTCCCTGGTGACCATGTGGGTGATGAGGATTGGCAGTCACTTGGCTTTTAGTGTCGGTTTGTTTTGGGTAGAGTCAACATTCTTCACCGTGGCCAGAGTCAGGGTGAAGTTTGGATTTGTGCTGTTGATAACCCAGGGAGGTTTTCCTTATTGCTTAGCAGGGATTACACAGCATCAAGGTCTTTTCTACTCCTCACACGGCTCTACCAGGGAGTAGACTCAGGGTGTAGAAGAAATTGGGAGGGGACACTGCTGGAATAGCTGACCCAAAATGAACAAAGGGGCTTTCTGTAACATAGGATGTCACACTTTGCTCTTAAAGTTGAGTTAAAAAGAAGAGTTTGAGGATGTTCAAAATGATGTCTTTTGCCTTTCTAAGAAACCGTTACTGTTGATGGAGCCCTGCTGTCCTGGAGAGGGCTAAACACCTTCCTGCCAAATGGACATAGTGAATGAATCTCTCAATTTGCTTTGCTTGCAAGCACAGTTTTGCTTTAGCAATTAAAATATTTTGTCTCAACCCATGTTTTTTCTCATTTTTCCCTTCCAGTCCTATCCCCATCACACCACAGGGGAAAGGGTGAGTGGCTGTGTGCAAGCGAGCTGTTACTGGAGTTAAACCAAGACAGTTCTTCCTGGTGCTCTACATGGAGCTCAAGGGGTTTAACAAGAACCACCAAAACAGGCAATAAATACAGATGACAGGTTGGACACGCAATGAGTTGCATTACAATTGTTATGTAGAAGATGATGAGAAATTTATTGCTTATGAAGAGCATCGAGTTATTAGTTTCCACATTGCATCCTTGAGCTGCTGGATCCTGAAGCTGTAGATGAGGGGGTTCAGTGCTGAAGGCACCACCACATACAGAATTGAGACTACAAGGTTCAGAGATGGAGAAGAGAGGGAGGGGGGCTTCAGATAGGCAATCATGCCAGTGCTGATAAAGAGGGAGACCACGGCCAGGTGAGGGAGGCAGGCAGAAAAGGCTTTGTGTCGATTCTGCTCAGAGGGGATCCTCAGCACAGCCCTGAAGATCTGCACATAGGACACCACAATGAAAACAAAACAGCTAAAAAATAAACAGGCACTAAATACAATAAACCCAAATTCCCTGAAGCAGGAGTGCAAGCAGGAGAGCTTGAGGATCTGGGGAACTTCACAGAAGAACTGTTCCACAGCATTGCCCTGGCAGAGGGGCAGGGAAAATGTATTGGCTGTGTTCAGCAAAGCACAAAGAAACCCAGCGCCCCAGGCAGCTGCTGCCATATGGACACAAGCTCTGCTGCCCAGGAGGGTCCCGTAGTGCAGGGGTTTGCAGATGGCAATGTAGCGGTCGTACGACATGACTGTGAGAAGAGAATACTCTGCACCAAACAAGAAGAATACAAAGAAAACCTGGGCCTCACATCCCACATAAGAGATCACCCTGGTGTTCCCGAGGGAAATGGCCATGGATTTGGGGACAGTGGTGGAGATGGAGCCCAGGTCGAGGAGGGCGAGGCTTAGGAGGAAGAAGTACATGGGTGTGTGGAGGTGGTGGTCACAGGCGATGGTGGTGATGATGAGGCCGTTGCCCAGCAGGGCAGCCAGGTAGATGCCCAGGAAGAGCCCAAAGTGCAAGAGCTGCAGCTCCCGTGTGTCTGTGAATGCCAGGAGGAGGAACTGGGTGATGGAGCTGCTGTTGGACATCTGCTGCCTCTGGATGTGAAGCACTGAATAAAACAAAATTACAGGAAGCAGTTATGGGAAATGTCTCTGAGTAAAACCAAAACCAAGTGTCCTAATTATATAGTGTCCTAATATCTCAGTACAGAAGATTCTGTTAATTCCTCAGGAATGCAGGGCCCACAGCCCCACAGAGGATCAGTGCCTGAGTCTGCAACTCCCACCCCCGGAGAGCTTGGCAGTGAGAACAAGAGAGAAATATCTAGGACAGAGACAAGGGAAGGAACAGGGAGAAATAGAGTGAGGGTCTGGCTAAGAGAAGCCAGGGCAGAGGCAGCCAGGCATGCACACAGCGTTCCCCTTCCCCAGATGTGCTCGCCCCTCCCAGACACCAACCTTGCCGGGCAGTTGCTCTCAGCCCCTGTGCTCTGGAGAGGGCACTGGAGCTGTGGCTGCAGAGGAGGGGGCTCAGCCTTGGAGCCCAGGGCCCTGAGGACAGAGGCTTTGCTGGGTGGGAGAGGAGGCTCAGAGGAAGGGTCTGATTGCAGGGGATCACACAGAACTCTCCGAACTCTCCCTCACACATCATCATTGTTTTGAATTTCCTCTCATTCCCTGATCCTATCTGTTCTACCTGGAGAATTTTCTTCTTGAAGGTTTTTCCCTGCCCCCTGTCTCTTCCCTGCTCACAGACCCCATCCCAGCCTCTGGACACTCCCCTACACAAACCTGCCCATTTACAGGGAACTGCCTGGGTGCAGGATCCTCTTTGGAGGTTCCAAAAAGCAGAGGAACTTGATGGTTCCAGCAGAGATGATGCTGGTGCATGGGCAGAGGAGTGGCTGAAGGCACTTTAGGTGGCCGTTAGCAGAGCTACTGACCACTCAAGGACATATCTTAAGAGTCTCAAGTACTTGTTCAACCTTGAAAAGTGCTTTTCTATTTCTCTTTCCCTCCCCCTCTTCCTGTACCTGCCCTCAGAAGAGGAAACTGAAAACTCAGGCTCAGGAAATCTCTTTCTCTTCCTCTGGAAATGTTCCCTGGGAAGTTTCTCGAGTCTGACCTGGATCTGGGAGCATCCCTGATGCAGAGTGAACCCTCTTGACTGCAGAAGGATCCTGCCCTGCCCTGCCAGGAGTCGCTCCTTCCCCCCGCGGTGCTAGAGGCAGCTCCTGGGGATACTGAGCACTGAACCTGGGAGGCAGCAGAGTCCCTGCCCCACACCCAGAGCCTGGGGTGCACGGACCCCGCTCTTAAGGACAGTCCAGGGCACCCCTGGCTGCACCCTCTGGATTCACAGCCCTTCCAAACTGCCTCACAAGAGCCCCCTCCTCACAGATCCCATGAGCTGGGGGCTCTGCCAGCTTTACGAGAGCCCATGAGGAACTACACCTGCTTTGCCCTGCACCCAGACTTACTGTGTCCAAGATTGCGAAGATTTCTCCTCCAGTCAGTTCTCAGTCATCCTTCTGATCACCTTTAAGCTCTCTCTGCCTTGCTCATCTCTCTGACAAACCCTGGGATTTTCCTTCTCCCTGCTGTCTTTGCAGAGGAGCTGCTCCTGGACAGAGCTCACTTTTTGTAGTGCTTCTTGGTCACCAGGAGCTCCCTCCGTGCCAGGAGCCCAGCCCAGCTCAGCAGCAGATGAGCAGCCCAGCTCCAAAGTTTCTTTAAGTCTTAATGGGTCCCACTGAGAAAGCATCTCCAGGGCCCAGTTAGAGCAGAAAATTGAAGGCAGTGATGAAAGGTTGGGAAAAGCAAGGTGTCTCTGATGTTGAGTCAATCTGGATGTGTTTCATTAATCCAAAGGGCCAAGCTTTGACCCCATTAACTAAATGGCCAAGCCCTGACCCCTGGACCCTGGGAAGGGAGATCCCGTCTCTCACTCATTCCTTAGGGCTCTTCCTGGGCACTGGGATGTGAGGATGAGCAATGCCAAGGGCAGGACTGTGGAATAAACATTCTCAGGCTCCTGGGTGGGGATGAGGAGGCCATGGGATCCTGGTGTTGTAAGGATGAGGTGTTTCCTCATTGGCATCAGTGTCAGAGACCACAGCCAGAGCCAAGGAGAGGAAGACTTGGGCTCAGCTGGGGACTTCCAGCTCCAAAAAAGATGATCAAAAAAGAAAGATGATCAAAATCTGTGCTTGGAGTACAAAGCTCTTCAGTTTCATATCAAAAGAAGTTGAATTTGTGGAAACCCATTTCTGATAAAGACGTAACATTGGAGAGATTTGTTAGTGCTGCTTTTGGCAGAATAGCTGATACAATTTTGGAAGGAAAGGAATCTGACTGAGTGGATTCTTTATGGATGAGGAATTAAATACCAAACCCAGCATGCTGTTAGTGAGATGGGGAACAGGGTGAAGAACTTCTCAGAAACTCAAACGCAAACCACACCAAGAATTTCACATCATTCCATTGTTACCATGGTAACAGCATCAGAAATTAAACCCAAATGTGGTTATAGAGGCAGCACAACTGGGACTGATGAGCATCTTGTATCACCTTGTAATACCAGTTCAAGACTTGGGAAAGTAAAGAACTGCCCACGGCTTCCGCATGATCTACAGACCCCACTGTGTGAAACCCCAGTCAGACCATTGGGTCAAATGAACTTTTCAGTTCTTAATTACAACACTGATTGTGACTGAGATACCCAGGCTGCGGATGGGCAGTTCATCATGCATTAGTTCCTCTGACTCCTGTTTTTCCCCACACTGACAGTCCTACGTGTCTCGCAGAAGGAATCTATCACTCCACAATTCCTCGATCTGCCCATGGCTGTTCCAACCCATACTATTACCTCGTCATAGTTGTTCTTATTTGGGGATCCTGGTAGGAAAAGGCCTTATTGTCCTGATCCTGGCAATGCTGGACACACTAAGAAGATCTCCTTTTGGTTGATGGGTTTCAGAAGAGGAATCAAGGACTGCACGAGCCCTCACTAAAGGACTGGAAGGGTTGTTTGAGTTTGTGGCTATTGCTGAAGGCTTCCTTGGTCAGAATCCAATGTTTTAGGCACTGAGGCAACACCAGTACAAATGTAGATAGCCAGGGTGGAGGGATGGGACCCAGTCCTTTTCACCTTTGGTGGGACAAGGAAGCCCCAGGGGCAGGGAAGGTCACAGTTATACAGAAGGTTCCTCTTTACTATGAGAGGCACTAGGGCTGCAAAGACAAACTGCACACTTTCCAGTCACCAGCCAGGAAAGAAATGGAGCTAATAACTGAAATGATCAAGCAAGTGCTGCTCAGGAAGGATGCTCTGAGCTCTGGTGCCCTGAAAGGTATGTTCTGAGGGCCACTGAGTATCCTTTGGGCCATCACAAGGGAGTTCAGGGAAATAAAGGAACCCTTGGTTATATTGCAAGGGCATTTCTCCACAGCAGTAGGGAGAGAAACCTTTCTGGTTCAGTCAGATCAGTTGGGTGGGCTGAGATTTGAGGAGCATCTCAAGAGCAAAGGGACAGCCACATGGCAACCACAGACCTGGAGCCAGGAGGGCCTTACGAGAGATACCAAACTTTTAAAATTATCCCACTATCGCAGTCAAAAGAGATGGAAAATTGTAGAGTTCACAACAAACAGATTCCATGCGGCATCAACAAAGCTTCTGCAATTAGGAATGAAAACTCACCAAAATTAATGAAAGACGTGTTTATGCCTTGGGTTCGATGTCTCCAGGGAGTGAGGCACAGCACAGCTGCACAAGTAGGTACCAAGTTCCTTCCCTGGCTCTCAGCATCACACGTTCAGGAAGGTGCCTTTTCACACTTGTAGGGTGCTCAGCACCACTTCTGCCCCTCAGGCAGGCAATGTGTCCTGCTGGGCACTGGGTCTCTTTGCAGTCTGTAGCTCAAGGGGAGGAAAAGGTGCTCAGTGATGGCTGTTCTCTGTCTCCAGGGGCTGCCTCAGGTAGAGCCAATGTGGAGGCTACACAGCAGATTCCAAGAGAGGGAGGGGATTCAGTGGCCCAAGACTAATTGCAAGGGGAGAGGCTGATGAACTCTCTCACTCTCCAAGCTGGCTGCACACAAACAGCTCCCACAACCATGGCAGCTCCAGAAGAACGTCCAGAAGTCTTTGAAAGTGCTCTGCTTGCAACAGGCCAACATTGTGCCAGCAAGCATCTCCCAGTTTACAAGAGCAGGGAATCCCATTCCCTTGCCTGGACGCTGTTTAACCTTCCAGTACAAATGTTCAAAAATCGTTCTAGCAGGAGTGTCTGTATATGCTGGATCCTCAGGCTATGAAGCTCTTGTCCAAATATGCTTGATACCCTTGAGGGAAGGGATGTGACCCAGAGGGACCCTGGTAGGCTGGAGCAGTGAATCCATGTGACCCTCATGGGGTCCTGCACCTGGATCAGGGAAATCCTGGAGCTGTTCAGGCTCAAGAAAAAAAGGCTCCTGGGAGAACTTATTGCAGCCTTTCAATCTGAAGGGGCTTTTTATGATAAAGATGCTGAGAAACTGGATCAGGCTTCACAGAGAAGTCGTGGATGCCCCATCCTTGGTAGTGATCAAGGTAAGTGTGGATGGGGCTTTGAGGACCTGATTGAGTGGAAGGTGTTGGTGCCCATGGCAGGAGGAGGTTGGTCCAGATGGATGTTTGAGGTGCCTTCCAACCCCAACCATGGCTCTGGCTGTGGCCTCTGTGATATCATCCCCTGTGATGCTGCCTTGGGTCCTAGGAGACCTCTCTGCTGTCCAGGGCAGACACCCTCTGGACTCACTCTCCAGGAGGATCTGGAGGAGGCAGGTGGTCTCTCCACTACATGTCTCCTCTCTTCTGTCCAGGGCAGACACCCTCTGGACTCACTCACCAGGAGGATGTGGAGGAGGCAGGTGGCCTCTCCACTAAATGTGTCCTCACGACACGGCTTGTCCCTCCCAGCCGGGCTTCTTATCAGGACAGGAGTTTTTCTAGCACCCAGCAAAGCTGGGAAGATGCCGACATGTGAGGGGCATGGATGGTGTTGGCGAGGCTGAGTGGTGAAATAATGATGAGGATTGGAGGATGAGGAGTAAGAAGGCCCTATTTCTGGTGGGAATCCTCCTGGCATTGAAGAACAGTTAATAGCAGGTCAGGTGAGGCATTGCTGGGTGTTGTTTGATCTTCCCATTGATTGGATGGGCTCAATCACATCCTGAGACAGGGGTTAGGAAACAAAAAGTCAAAAAAGATGAGTTTGGTTTCTGCTTTTGCATGGGAAGTCTTCTTTGGGAAAGTGCTGCCACAAAGCTCAGTGATGGCATTCCCCTGCTGGAGAAGAACACTTCTGCTTGGACATCTGCTGGACATGGCAGAAGTCACAGACGTCACAGATCACACAGAATCACAGAATGACCAGGTTGGAAGAGACCCACTGGATCGTCGAGTCCAACCATTCCCACCAATCCCTAAATCATGCTCCTAAGGACCTCATCTACCCTAACCTTAAACACCTCCAGGGACGGTGACTTAACCACCTCCCTGGGCAGACCGTTCCAATGCCTAACCGCCCTCTCTGTGAAGAATTTCTTCCTAATCTCAAGCCTAAATCTCCCCTGGCGGAGCTTGAGGCCATTCCCTCTCGTCCTGTCCCCTGTCATGTCACTGATGTCACAATAGTAACAGATGGCATGTATATCACTGATATCACAATAGTCAAAGATGTAACCAATTTCACTGACATAAAAATCGTCCTGGATGTCAAAGATATCAATGATGTTACTGATGTTAAAATCATCACAGATGTCACAAACGTCACTGATGTCACAAATATCACTGATGTCAAAATCGTCACATATTTCACAGATGCCACAATATTCACAGGTATCCCAGATGTCACAGACGTGAAATGATGTCACTGATGTCACAATATTCACAGACGTCACAGATATCACTGGTGTAACAATAGTCACAAAGGTCATAAGAACCACAAATGTCATTTATGTCACAATCGTCACTGTAGTCAAAGACGTCACAGATTTCCGTGATGTCACAATAGTCACAGACATAACAAATGTCAATGATATCACAATCATCACAGATGTCACAAATGTCATTGGTGTTACAATATTCACAGACGTCACAGACGTCACTGATGTCACAAGCATCACAGACAGAACTGATGTCACAATAGTCACAGACGTCATAGATATCACTGATGTCACAATGGTCACAGATGTTACATATGTCACTGATGTAAAAATATTCTCAAACATCACAGAAGTCACTGATGTCGCAATAGTCAGAGATGAACCAGATGTCACTGACGTCACAATAGTCATAGATGTTAAATATGTCACAGATGTCACAATAGACACAGACATTATAAATGTCATTCATGTCAAAATTGTCACAGATGTCAGAGATGTCACTGATGTTACAACAGTCACAGACGTGACAGTCCTCACTGAATTCTCAAGAGTCACAGACATCGCAGATGTCACTGATTTAACTACAAAGATGTAACAAATATCAATGATGTCAAAATCATCACAGACCTCATAGATGTCACTAATATCAAAATATTCCAGATGTGACAAACGTCACAGATGTCACTGATGTCAACAGTAGACGACATCACAAATATCACTGATGTCAAAGTCGTCACTGACATGACAGAAGTCACAAATGTCACTGATGTCTCAATCAACACTCATGTCACACAACACAAATATAACTGATGTCACTATTTTCACAGACATCACAGATGTCAGCGATGTCAGATGTAACAAATGTCACTGATGTCACAACTGTCACTGACATCACAAATGTCGCTAATGTCTCAATAGGAAAAGACATTATAGATGTCATTGATGTGACAATAGTCACAGATGTCACAGATGCCTCTAATGTCACAATAGTTACAGACATCACAGACATCACAGGTGCCACTAATGTAACAATAGTCAGAGACATCACAGATGTCACTGATGTCACAATCCCCCAAGTGACAGGGGACAGGACAAGAGGAAATGGCCTCAAGCTCCATCAGGAGAGGTTTAGGCTGGGAGGTTTAGGAAAACAATTTTCACGGAAAGGGTCATTGGGCGCTGGCAGAGGCTGCCCAGGGAGGGGGTTGAGTCACCTTCCCTGGAGGGGTTTAAGGGACGGGTGGACAAGGTGCTAAGGGACATGGGTGAGTGTTTGATAGGAATGGTTGGACTCGATGACCCGGTGGGTCTCTTCCAACCTGGTTATTCTATGATTCTATGATTATATGATTCTATGAATAGTCAGAGACATCAAATATGTCACTGATTGCACAATTGTCATAGATATCACAGATGTCACTGATGTCATTATGGTCATAGACATCACAGATGTCAAAAATATAACTGATGTCACAGTAGTCACAGCCGTCAGAGATGTCACTTATGTCACAATAGTCACAGACCTCAGAGGCATCGCAAATGTCACTGATGTCACAATCGTCTCAGACTTCACAGACATCACATATGTTACTGATGTCACAATAGTCACAGAAGTCATAGATGTCACTTATGTCACAATCGTAACTCATGTCACATACATCACAAATGTAACAGAATTCACTATTGTAACAGATGTCACAGATATCACTGATGTTAAAATCATCACAGATGTCACAGACTTCACAAATGTCACTGATGTCACAATAGTCACAGCCGTCATACATGTCACTGATGTCACAATCATCACAGACCTCACGGATGTCATAGATGTCACTGACGTTACAACAGTCACAGATGGCACTGATGTCAATATAGTCACAGAAGCCAAATATGTCCCTGATGTCACAATAGTGGCTGGCGTCATAGATGTCATTGATGTCACAATCGTCACAGACATCACAGGCATCACAAATGTCACTGAAGTCTCAACCATCTCAGACTTTACAGATGTCACAGACATCACAGATGTCACTGACGTCACAGTCATCGCAGACACCACAGATGTCACTGTTTTCACAAAAGCCACAGTTGTCAAAATTGTAACTGATGTCACAATTGTCACAGACGTCATAGATGTCACTGATGTCTCAATACTCACAGATGTCACAGTTATCCCTGATGTCATGGTAGTCACATATGTCACAGATATCATTGATGTCACAATAGTCACAAACGTCCTAGATGTTACATTAGTCACAATCTTCAGAGACATCACAGATATAAGAGGTATCATAGATGTCACAGATGTCACAGGCGTCAAAAATGTAACTGGTGTTACAATCATCACAGACATCACCAATGTCACGGATGTCAGATTTGTCACAGACATCATGGATTTCACTGATGTAAAAATTGTCGGAGACATCATAGATGTCACTGATGTCACAATCGTCACAGGCATCACAGACCTCACAAATTCTGATTTTGACTGATTTGACTGTTCCAGCCAGTCTGTTACACCACATGCCATGATTCTGGATCCGCGCACTCCCGAATCCTGTTCCCAAGTCCAGCTCTCTCCTGCTGCTGAGTCCAGCCCAGGACCTTCCCTCCATGTCTGCTCTGAAGCATCAGTGGTGATGGAGTCACCCAGGTGGGGCAATTACATAATTGCATCTATTTACAATTTCCTTATGAAAAAGAGATTCCCAATTATTGTTGTTGTTTAATTAAAGATGTTTTAGTTTTAGTTTCTAACTCACTCTCTTCTCTCATTCCCCTCTTCCTGGGCAAAAAGGGAATTGAGATCCACAACTGCTTGCGTTCAGCTGCAAATAAAGCTGGACCATGATGAGCTGGAAGAGGCTCTCTTTGACGTTCAAACTGCTCTCTGCACTCCTCTTCTCTGCGGGGCTCCTATCCCACGGGATTCATCCAATCAGGTTCCAGGTCTCCTGACCAGCCCCCTGTTTACTCATGTCCAGCTCCTTTTATCCCCTTTCCTCTCTCTTTTCCCATGCTTGTTCCTCCACAAACCACCCTTATCCCACACTTTCCCTTCCCTTGGCCCTTTCCTGGACATCCCCTGGCAGCTCTTGCACAGTCCCCAAATGCGCTTCCTGGTTTCCCATCATGAGTCCCAGAGCCAGAGGCAGAAACCCCGTCCTCATCCTGGGACGGTCCCACTGACCCACTTGGTGAATCTCTCACACAGAGACATTTGAACTTGCTTTGAATTAATAGTTCACTTTCTGGTTTTGAATTCTTTCTCTCAAAACTTAACAATTCATGTCCTAGAAATTGCAATGCTTTATTTTTATGGGACTGCTGGGAACAAGGTCAGATTAAAACAGCTATTTGATATCTTCAGGTCTTTGTAAGCCCGTGGAGAAGGGGTTGGGGAGACTAGAATCAAGGAATCATAGGGTGGTTTGTGTGGGAAGAGACTTAAAAGATCATCCATTTCCAAATCCTCTGCTATGGATGGGGACAGCTTTCAGGTTGTGCAAAGTTCCTGATCATGGACACTTCCAGAATTGGTGCTTCCACAACTTCTCTAGGCAACCTGTGCCAGTGTCTTGCCATCCCAATCTTACTGATGTTTTCCTTTGATCCAAGCGAAATATCCCCTCTTACAGCTTAAAGCCATCGTCCCTTGCTCTGCCAGTTCTGCCTTGGTAAAAAGTCTCACTCTGTCTTTCTTTACCTGTGACTACTATGAGTTAACTGCAAACACTCTGGAGGTGCCCAGAGATCTCCAAGATGGGGTTTGGAGGCCTCAAGAACATGGGATTAGAGTTGTGGAGACTGCAGACACTGCAGGAGCTGCCTGAGAGTGATTGAAGGGCAGTTCCCAGGGTGGTGAACTTATCTTCACTGTGGAAAAAGGCATGAGAAAGAAATCGTGCCACAAAGTGTATCTGGGAAGGTCAAAGCTGGACACAAGGGGAAAGAAATATCAGTCCAAGGGCAGTGCTGTGTTGCCACCTGTCACCCAGAAGGATCATCCCAGGGCTTTGTGTCTCAAGGAAGAGCCAGGGAGGACAGAGAGATAACAGCAAAGGAAGGTGACAGCAAGGTGAGGCAGCTGGGGAGATGGCTGCAGCCTGCAGGGCAAGAGGAACGGTGATAAAACCCCGTGGGGCAGTGGGTGGTGGAGAGAACAGAGGCGTGTGGGAAAGATGAAAGCCTTTTTGTGACTTTGGTGATGGTGGTTGTCTCTAACACTGATTCCTATGAGGAGATGACAAATCCTTCCAGTCCCTGGACCTTATTGCCTCCTTGTCCATACTTAGGAGCCTGGGAGGTGTCGCACCATAGTCCTGCCCTTGGCATTGCCCATCTCCACATCCCACTGTCCCAGGATGAGCCTTGAGGAATGAGTGAGAGACAAGACCTCCCTTCCTGTGGACTGGGGGTCAGGACTGGCTGTTTGATAAACGGGGACAGGGCTCAGCCCTTTGGACTAATGAAACACATCCAGGCTGACTCAGCATCACAGACACCGTTACCTTGCTTTTCCCAGCCTGTCATCACTGCCTCCAGTTTTCTGCTCTAACTGGGCCCTGGAGATGCTTTCTCAGCAGTGCCCTCAGTGGGACACATTAACAAGAAACTTTGTACTCTGAATCTGACATTAATTCACTGAGAAGTTTGTTCCAATTCCTCTAAGGGCTGAGGTTCATGGACTCAGCATAAAAATCACCAGAGGGGTCATTAAAATGCCCAGGGCTGCTCCTCTGCTGCTGAGCTGTGCTCAGCTCTCAGAATGGAGGGAGCTTCTGGAAACCTGGCAGCACTACAAAGAGTGAGCTCTGACCAGGAGCAGCTCCTCTGCAAAACCCAGCAGGAAGAAGGAAAATCCCAGCATTTCTCAGAGAGATGAGCAAGGCAGAGGGAGTTTAAAGGTGTTCAGGAGGATGACTGGGAGCTGACTGCAGGAGAAATCTTCACAGTCCTGGACATGGTAAGTGTGGGTGCATGGCAATGCAGGTGTAGATCCTGGCAGCATCTCCTAAAGCTGGCAGAGCCCCAGCTGATGGGATCTGTGAGGAGGGGGCTCTTGTGAAGCAGTTTGGAAGGGCTGTAAAGTCAGAGATTGCAGCACGTGTGCCTCAGGCTGTCCTAGAGAGCAGGATCCCTGCACCCCAGGCTCTTGGTGATGGAACAGGGACTCTGCTGCATGCCCAGGGAACTCCTCATGGTGCTGTAGGGAGACACTGGGGTGTGGGAAAAAAGAATTTCCTGGCAGGAGAGAACCTTCTATTGCTAACAGTATCCTGTGTGGGTCAGGGCTGCTCACAGCTCTGGGTCACCCCAGGATACTTCTGAAGGCAATATTCTTTGGGAAAATCAAGGCAGGGATTATGTTACTGATGAGGAGCTTTCCTGAGTTTCTTTTTTCATTTTCCTGTGGTTGGAGAATTTGAGGGGAGAATGGGAACAAGAGTCTCTCATGCTTGAACAAATCACTGAGATTCCTGAGCTGCACTGCAAGGTTGGTGTCTGTGAGGGGAAGATCAGAGATGGGGAATGGAAATGCTGTCTGCGTGCCTGGCTGTCTGTGCCCTGGCCTATTCCAGCCAAACCCTCACTCTCTTTCTCCCCTTTCTCCCTCTGACTCTGTTCTTGCTGATGTTCTCTTCTTCTCGCTGCCAGGCTCTCTGGGTATGGGAGGTTCATCTGCAGAGTCCTCCACTGCCCTGGTGGCTCCTTTCACAGAATCACAGAATAACCAGTTTGGAAGAGACCCACTGGATCGTCGAGTCCAACAATTCCCACCAATCCCTAAATCATGCTCCTAAGTACCTCATCCACCCTAACCTTAACCAACTCCAGGGACGGAGACTCAACCACCTCCCTTGGAAGACAGTTCCAATGCCTAACCACCCTCTCAGTGAAGAATTTTTTCCTAATCTCAAGCCTAAATCTCCCCTGGCAGAGCTTGAGGCCATTCACTCTCGTCCTGTCCCCTGTCACTTGGGAGAAGAGGCCAGCACTCGAGATGCGGTCTCACCAGTGCCGAGTACAGAGGGAGAATAACCTCCCTAGACCTGCTGGTCATGCCATTTCTGATCCAAGCCAAGATGCCATTGGCCTTCTTGGCCACCTGGGCACAATGCTGACTCATGTTCAGTTGGTTCTCAACCAACACTCCCAGGTCCTTCTCCTCCAGGCAGCTTTCCAGCCAGGTTTCTCCTAGTTTGTACCTCTGCTTAGGGTTGTTGTGCCCCAAGTGCAGGACCCGGCATTTGGCCTTGTTAAACCTCATGCCGTTGGTCTCAGCCCAGCAGTCCAGCCTGTTCAGGTCCCTTTGCAGAGCCTCCCGACCCTCCAGCAGATCCACACTTCCACCCAGCTTGGTGTCATCTGCAAACTTGCTAAGGGAGGACTCAATGTCTTCATCCAGGTCGTTGATAAAGACATTAAACAGGACTGGACCCAGGACTGAGCCCTGGGGAACCCCACTTGTCACTGGCCTCCAGCTGGATTTAACTCCATTTACCACCACCCTCTGGGCCCGGTCATTCAACCAGTTTTTCACCCAGGAGAGTGTGCACCCATCCAGGCCAGAGGCCGACACTTTCCCAAGCACAATGCTATGAGAAACTGTATCAAAGGCTTTACTGAAGTCCAGGAAGATACATCCACAGCCTTTCCCTCATCCAAGAGTTTAGTCACTCGGTCATAGAAGGTGTTCAGATTACTCTGGCAAGACCTGCCTTTCATGAACCCGTGTTGACTGGGCCTGATCACCCGGTTCTCTTGCAAGTGCTTCTTGATAGCACTCAAGATCACCTGCTCCATGACTTTCCCCGGTACCGTGGTCAGGCTGACAGGCCTGTAGTTCCCCGGATCCTCCCTGCGCCCCTTCTTATAAATGGGCACGACATCAGCCTCCAGTCCAGCGGAACCTCCCCAGTCATCCAGGACTGCTGGAAGATGATGGAAAGGGGTTTGGCCAGCACATCCGCCAGTTCCCTCAAAACCCTTGGGTAGATGTTTCCTGCTGTTGTGTTCATGGGAACCCTTGTCCCAACTTTGCCCTGAGCTGTTAGGGTGTGGACAATGCAGTCAGTGGGGCGGGGAAGGAGCTAAATCTCCAGCAATCAAATACCATCACTTGGCTCTCCATGAGGTGTCCTTCCAAGCTCTGAGGTTCCATCCAGGATGCAAACCTGTCCTATTTCATCTTTGTGATACCTGAAAGACCCATGGAGAAGCTCAGAGATGTTATGAGAGAGAAAATTTTGTTGTGTTTGTGAAATGAGCCCTGTGTGTCCTGAGCTGCAAGGGGGTGGTGAGACCTTAGAGGAGGGTGAGGCATTCAGTGGTGTGAGGCGGGTCCCTCTGATCTCAGCAGGGTCTGGTGGCTTTTCAGTGTAACACAGGAGTGTGAATTCCTTCATCTCAGAAAGGTGCAAGTCGTGGACAAGAAAAGGAGCAGTTCCACAGGACAAAGCTGAACCCCACCCGTGTCCTCTGTCCCCACCATCCCCATCACCTCCTGCTGCAGAGCAGGGCTGACTCCTCGCAGCGAGCGGGCAGAATCCCTTCTTCTCCCAGCACATTCAGTCAGCACCAAGCTGGGCTCCAAGGGAAGTAGCTGAAGGAAGGGCTGGGAGAGAAGGGACAGAGGGTGTGCAGCATAGGAGGGGAATGAGAAAGGGCTTTGGATTAGCTCAGGAAATTCTCCCCTTACTTTTCACTCTTTCTTCCTGTGACAGTGCCCCATGTCGAGAGGCAGCAGATGTCCAACAGCAGCTCCATCACCCAGTTCCTCCTCCTGGCATTCACAGACACACGGGAGCTGCAGGTCTTGCACTTCGGGCTCTTCCTGGGCATTTACCTGGCTGCCCTCCTGGGAAACATCCTCATCATCACCACCATCACCTGTGACCAACACCTCCACACCCCCATGTACTTCTTCCTCCTCAACCTCTCCCTTCTTGACCTGGGATCTATCTCCGCCACTGCCCCCAAATCCATGGCAAATTCTCTTTGGGACACCAAGGCCATTTCCTATGCTGGATGTGTTGCCCAAGTCTTTCTCTATGTTTTTCTTTTTTCAGCAGAGTTTTATCTTCTCACAGTCATGTCGTATGATCGCTACGTTGCCATCTGCAAACCCCTGCACTACGGGACCCTCCTGGGCACCAGAACTTGTGTCCACATAGCAGCAGCTGCCTTGGGTGCTGGGTTTCTCAATGCTCTGCTGCACACAGCCAATACATTTTCTCTGCCCCTCTGCCAGGGCAATGCTGTGGAACAGTTCTTCTGTGAAATCCCTCAGATCCTCAAGCTCTCCTGCTCAGACTCCTCCTTCAGGGAGATTTGCCTTCTTGTGGTCAGTGTCTTAGTAGCATTTGGGTGTTTTGTTTTCATTGTGGTGTCCTATGTGCAGATCTTCAGGGCTGTGCTGAAGATCCCCTCTGAGCAGGGACAGCACAAAGCCTTTTCTACCTGCCTCCCTCACCTGGCCGTGGTCTCCCTGTTTATCAGCACTGCAGGGTTTGTCTACCTGAACCCCCCTTCCATCTCATCTCCATCCCTGAACCTGGTTGTGTCAATTCTGTACGCAGTGGTGCCTCCAGCACTGAATCCCCTCATCTACAGCTTCAGGAACCGGCAGCTCAAGGATGCCATGTGGAAACTATTAACTGGATGGTTCTATCAAGCAATAAATTCCTAGGCTTCTGCATAGCAGACCTAATATAACTAACTGCATGCCCATCCTTCCTTCTATATTCTTTGGGTTTGGTGGTATTTTTTAATTATAATGATATTCTCATCGTCTCTATCATTCACTGTCTGATTGTCTCTTCTCATTGAGTGGCTGTGTAAATGAGGACTTGAGCTCCCTGTTTATGCAAAAAAATAAAGGTATGTGCTTCATCCACATCCTTTTTGGAGCTGCAGGGACAGTTTCTGTGGGCATGGGGAAAAGAGTCTCAGCCTGGCACTGCCAGGCACCAGCGCTTGATCTCCCAGAGCTGTTCTCTCTCCAGTTCCACCCTCTCCTCCTCACCCCTTGCCTTGCTGTAAGGCCTGAGGGCTCTGAGCTTGGTCCCAGCCGTGCTGCGTGGCAGTGCTGTGCCTGCAGGCAGGGACAGGCAGTGGGCATATGTGGGACAGAGCTGCCTCAGAACAGCCTCTCCATCAAGCAAGGGGATCTCCTCAGGGCAGAGACTGATGTCTTAGCACTTCATTCAGAGTTTCCGTTAAGGACATGCCCAAGAACCTAACCCATAGCTGAAGACAGCAGTGTAAAAATAAACAGTGTGGATTTGATGGGTTTGAGGAGACTGCAGTTTCCTTTCACAGCACAGCCTGCTGTGAGACCTTGAGGACCAGCAGAGAAGGTCTGGTCTGCGCCCATGTGCACTGGATCCCCTGTGAGATCATCCTCAGGGCAACCATCCTGGAGTAGCCCCTCAAAACCACCATTCCCAGCACTGCCCTCTCACCCCAGATCAGAGAGGTTCTTTGTCCCCTCTGGAAGGACATGGAATAAGGAGGTCAGAGTCTATATTCTCACGGTACAGATGAGATGGGAGCACATACATCATGTGCATGAGGTGAGATCAACCCAAGTGAACACAAACAGCCCTTCCTTGAGTTTCCATGAAGGTCTGGGGGACAGAAAGTGCCTCAAGGTCAGTTAATGTTGAGAGCAACATCCCAAGAAAAAGTGCCTGAATGCAGTTCTGGGATGTGCTTCCTTCAACCAAGGTTCCTGTGTCCATTCCTCATGCTGTGGGCATCTCAGATGAGTGAGGAGCAGGGCAACACAGCACAGGGCTGAGACACATTCCAACTTCTAGAAGTGGCGACAGGAAGTCAGAGAGAGACTATGACTTTTATCTCCCCATGTACAAGGGTCTGACTCTGTCTCTGAACATCCCCAAGTGCATAAGGAGTGTACGAGGCCAGCTCAGACATGGACTCTTTACAGAATCTGGACATTTCTCTGTGTGACCCCAGGAACAAACCCCACTGCCCCAGGGATTCATCTCAGCTCCCTTGGACAAGCTCATTGTGAGTGTTCCTGTCTGCTGCATCACCCTTACATGATGCAAATGCCAGAGCAATCAGAGAGGCCCTGGAAAAGGAAATTATCAAAAATACCTTAAAGATGAGGAAGAAAGAGAATTGGGAGAACTGCACGTGGAAACCCCTGGAAGGTGAGGGAGATGAAATGCACAGAGTACCAGAGAGCTGGCAATGCAACCATAGGGCAAGGGCAATCCTGCTTCTCCCACAAATCACACACATACTGAAAATTCATATTTTGGTAGCATAGAAATTCCATGGACGTTTTGTTGCAAGTTTGGAATAATTTCAGCTGATGAAGCAGAGCAGTTTGAAATATCTGTTTAGGCATTAGAGCAGTTCTCATGTTTTCAGACTGAGCTCCACGCTCTGACCATCAGCACCCAGTGCAAACCTCTAGAGGCCCGAGAGTGTCTGAGAGGTTTCCTGTGACTGGAGCTGTCAGAGAAGACCAACCAAGTCATGTCACTTCCATCATTTCCATCCAGTCCTGAACATTCATACACTTTATTAGGGGGGTTCCAATAGTGTAGGTAAAGGGGGCAGTACAGGGAGAGCACTTTGAAGAAGTGCCAATGGAATTCTCCAACTGCTATTGATGCTGGGTGTCTCCTAAGGAGGTGCGGGCATGTACGGAAAGCAGTGGCCTTGAGGTCCAACACTACATGGACAACCTTTACCCATCATGTGTCTCTCTCTGTCAGGTTGTCTATGTTAGTGAAAAATTCACATCCATATGACACAGAAAGGGTTTGGATCCCTCCCAGAGCAGGTCTTGGATTTGCTATCTATCTGGAAATTGACCTTGGATCCCCTCATCTCCCCAGTTACTCCATAAATAAAAAATAATTACACAGAGACAATCTCTATTCTTGGATTAGTCTTGACCTTGCAGATAGAATTATAGAATATCTTGAGTGGGGAGGGATCTATAAGGATCATCACGTCCCATCCACTAGACTACTTAAAGCCAAAACTTATGACCAAGAGCATCATCCATACGTTCCTTGAACTCTGACGGGCTTGGTGCCCTGACCACTTCCCTGGGGAGCCTTATCCAGTGACCGATCACCCTCTCTCTGAAGAACCATTTCCTAATGTCCAATGTGAACTTCCCCTGATGCAGTCTCAGCCAATTTCCATTTCCTATCGCTGGTCACCAGAGAGCAAAGCTCACCCATCGATTGTGGGGAGTGTCTAGTGCTGTAACTGGCAATGGGAGAGACCAGTGCCCTGGGCACCTTCCCACTCTGTCCCTGCCACCAAGAGCACCCACTGGCCTCCTCTCCTGCACCTGCAGGGCTGGGCTCTGCCCCTCACACCCTCTGCAGCCTGTCACACCCCCTGAGAGGCACTGAATGAGGATTTGGACCATCAAAATTTTGGATAGTTCTAAATATGAGGCTTTGTTCCTTGAGAGAGGTTTTGGAAGATAAAAATGAGGTTTTGGAACCTATAAATAAAGGTTTGGCCTCTAAAACTGAGGTGCTGGAAATTCAAAATCAGACTTTGGGCCTTAAAATTGAGGCTAAAAAACAATGAGTCAAAAAAAAACAGGTTAGACTCCTAAAATTGAGAATTTCATTCCAAAACATGAGACTTCAGCAACTAAAGGGATGGGTGAGGTGCCACATATGAGTCTTTTGACAGTGCAAGGATGGGCCACCTCTGTGGCCCCAAGAAACAAAGCTCTGGTCCCAAATGCAGGTTTTCAGGTGCTCCATTCGAGGGTTCATCTGTAAAAGAGGGAGTTGGATACTTTCCATGAGAGTCTGGAGCCTTGAAAGAAGGGTTTGGTTCCTGCAAATGGTGCTTTGAAACTGAAACTGAAGCTTTGAGCCCTGATATCGGGCTTTATGCCCTAAAATGATGTTGTGGTAACAAACATTGAGGTTTTGTGCCCTAAAAATGGCAGTGGAGAGGCTCAAAATGAGGATTTGAGCCCTCACAGTCATTGACTTGATAATAAAAGGAGGCTATGAGGTCTGACAAAAAGATTTGAACCCTTTTAGAGGCTTTTTTCTCTGAAAATGATGCTGTGGACATAAAAAAATATTAGACTTTTGGCATTAAAAATGGTGCTTTTGGCCTTAAAATGAGTATTTGAAGCTCAGAAAGAGAGGATCATAAAAAAAACCACAAGGACTTTGACCCCAAAAATGAGGCTTTGAGACCCATAGGGGTGGTTTCCACCCATTCCCAAGCTCTGGGCTCACACCATCCCTCCCCTCCCACTGTGGTCACAGAAGTCACACCTCATGGTGTTGGCCCCTAACTCCAACCTGGCAGATCTGCTCCAGGGCCTCTCCAGTTTCTCCTCTTTCCTTTTGAAATGTGAGACTCACTGGGTCCTGTGGCATCGTCCTGGTGCCAGAAGAGTGAGGGCAGCGATTGTCTCCTTTGCCCAGCATCAAGAGTTGCTCCCTCTGCTCCTCCCAGTGAGTGTCTGGGGGTGAACAAGAAGCTGTCAGGGGGACTCAGAAAGGAGAGCTGACCCCGGCTGAGCAGAGGGAGATTCCATAACATTGATGCCACGCTCAGTAATATAAGATGTTCCGGAAGAAGAAAGAAGTGGAAACAGTTATCATTCAAGGTGACAGGTGGTGGTAGACGGGTGGGGTATTAGTCTGCTTGTGGGAAGTGGCAAGTGCTTTTGTTTTGGTTTATGTTTGGGTTTTTTTATTTTTGTTCTTTCGCCTGTTAATCCAGATTTAGCTCTATCCACAACTCAAAAGCTCCATTTCCATAGAGCAGCATGGGCAGAGACCTGGATGGCTGAGGATTGCCCTGAGAACATGGACCTGGGCACCAGGACGCTTGCTTGCCCTCACTCACAAGAACTTCCAGCAATCTTGTGCCTTTTCAAAAGAGATTTTCCAAGGAATATTGATTTTCTCCTGGAAATTCCTCAGCCTGGAGAAGACGAGGCTTTAAGGAGACCTTATAGCGGCCTTCCCGTACCTGAATTTCCTCACAGAAAACCCCAGGGAGGCTCTTTCTCCAGGGGCATGGAGTGATAGGACAAGGGGTAACAGCTTTAAATTGGAGAGGAGAAGATTTAGATTATACATTGGGAAGAAATCATTCAAAAAGAAGAAGGTGAGGCAGTGTCCAAGCTTGCCCAGGGAAGCTGTGGATGTCCCCCTCCCTGGAGGTGATCAAGGTCAGGCTGGTTGGGGCCTTGGATGACCTGGTCCAGTGGGAGATGTCTCTGCCCATGGCAAGTAGGTTGGAACTGGATGGGCTTACGGTCCCTTCAAACTCTAACAATTCTATGATTTTAAAAGTTATAGAAATACAACTTTTAAACTAAAGTATATTTTTCATAGGTGCATTTTGAAATCTTCCTCTTTAACCACATTGGGAAATGGCTTCAAGAAACTGTTCAAGGCTTGAAGACCTAAAGAAATCTCCAGACAGACAAAGAGCTTGTTAAGACTTTCTGCAGTTTAATGAGACCCAGGGTCAATTTGCTGATGAGTCCTTGAACCTCAGCTTCTTAGTGGAGATAGAGTGAAGCTCTCAGGAAGCCAAAAGCAGAACTCAGAGTACCTTGAAGTATTAATTGGTCTCAGTGAGTATTGTTGGTGACAAAGCCTCCCCAGGGACTCCTTAGAGCCCAGAATTGGGAGCCATAATTGCAGGCAGGGAAAGGCGTTGTGCCGGCAGCTTTGACACTGAGAAAAGCCTGGGTTTGCTTGGTGAAGCAGAAAGTCCAAGCCCTGACCCCCAGGCCCTGGAAAGGCTGATCTGACTATCACTCCAATGACACTGGTGCCGTGAACACTCCCATATTGCCAAATCAAAGTGGTATTTCATGGCCAAATCAAAGCAGGTGTTTCATGTAATTCCAAATACAGACCTCTAGAGTTACATGAGATGCCAAGGCTCTCACACAGCTCCATGGAGTTGTAAAGGGTTGTGTCACAGGTGATAGAAGAGTTGGGTCATAGAGTAGTAATAGAGGAGTTCAGTCATAGAAGGTTTATAGAATTGTTGGGTTGTAGAAGTCTCATAGCAGAACTGGGTCATAGATGATTCAAGTCATAGAATAGTCAGGCTATGGAAGAGTCAACTCATAGAAGTGTTAGTTTTTTCATATTTTATAAGGGTTTGATGATAGAAGGATCACATTAGGGTTGGTTCAGAGAAGGGCTGGGTCATAAGAGTCATAGAACAATGAGATCATGAAAGAATCTGGTTATGGAAGGTTCATAGAAGAGTCAGGTCACACAGTTGATCAGAGAGCTGGAGCACACTGATTATGAGGACAGGCTTAGAGAGTTGTGGTTGCCAAACCTGGAGATGTGAAAGCTGCAAGGAGACCTTAAAGCAACTTCCAGTGCTGCAAGGGGCTCCAGAAATGCTAGGGAGGAGTTCTTGATCAGGGAGCTCAGGGGTAGGATGAAGGAAGAATGGTTTATTCTGAATAAGGGGAGATTGTGATGAGATCTAAGGAAGAAATGTTTTCCTGTGAGGGTGGTGAGGCACTGGCCCAGGTTGCCCGGAGAGTCTACCCCATCGCTGGAGATGTTCCAAGCAAGGCTGTATGGGGCTTGGAGCGACCTGATCCAGTGGGAGGTGTCCCTGCCTATGGAAGGGGTTTGGAACTGAAAGGCTTTTGAGGTCCCTTCCAAATCAAACCATTCTATGGCTCCATGATAAGGTACAGCAGGCTCACCAAGAGCTTGTCATGTCAAAAGCACTTTAGGGCAGGAACATGCCTCTGGCTTCTGTAGGTGCTAGTGATGCTGCTGCTGGTTTAATAGGTGACAGGGCAGGAGCAGGGCCCTGGGTTGTGCAGCTGCTTCTGCTGCCCCTGGTGCCTCAGGAGCTGACTGGGAATGAACAGACAGCTGGTGGTGCAGGTCCTTATGATGTCACTGGTGGCTCTGCAGCACCTAGGGCAGGCAGGGGCAGGCATGTGGCTTTGCAGCTTTTTGGGATGTCCCGGGTGGCTGAGTAGGTGATGAGGCAGGAGAGGAGCCTGGTCTGTGCAGCTGCTCATGTTGTCACTGATGGGTGAGGAGCTGATAGGCCAGCAGGAGGCATCTGGCTTGTGCTGGTGCTTGGGATGTCACCCCTGCCTGATCAGAGGGCAGGGCAGGAGCAGGGCCCTGGCTTGTGGTGCTGCCTGTGAGTCACAGGTCCCTAAATATGTGCTAGGGCAGGACCAGCCCCTGCCTTTTGCTGATACCTGGGTCAGTGGGTGGCAGGGCACAGGCTGCCCCAGTCTGTGCAGGTGCCTCTGAGGCCAGAAGTGCTGAGAAGGTTTGAGCAGAGGAGCAGCCCCTTTGTTTGTGAGGGTGTGTTTGATGTCTCAGCATCCCAAGGGGCTGGCAGGGCAGGAGCAAAGCCCTGGTTTGTGCTGCTGCCTCAGGATGTCTCTGGTGGCTGAGGAGGTCTCAGACTAGGAGCAGGTTCCTGCCTTGCACAGGGACATGGGATGTCTCTGGTACCACCACACCCTGCAGGCTCCCTCCAGGCCTTTGTGTTCCACAGGGGCTTGTGATGTCACTGGTGTCTGATTATGTCACAGAGCAGTAGCAGTGTCCTGCCTTCTGATGGCCCTTGTGAGGTCAGAGGTGGCAGAGTGTGTGGAGGGGCAGGAGCAGGCACCTTGCCTGTGGGGCCACCTTTTAAGTATCTTATGGCTGAGAAGCTGTTTGGGTATGAACAGACACGGGGCTGATGCATCTGCTCCTCGTGTCACTTTGGCCTGAGCAGCTGTCTGGGTGGGACAAGTGACCTGGCTTGTGCAGGGATCTGTGATGTCACAAGTGGCTGAGTAACTGAGAGGACTGGAGAGTGGGGTCAGGCTCTTAGAGCTCCTTGTGATGTCCCTCATGGCTGAGTGAGGAACAGGGCTGGAGAAGGAATCTGGTGCTTGTGGTGTCACGGGTGACCATGTGGGTGACGAGGATGACCAGTCACTTGGCTTATTGTGCTGGTTTGGTTTGGGTAGAGTCAACATTGTTCATGATGGCCAGAGTTGGGGTGAAGTTTGGATTTGTGCTGTTGACAACCCAGGGAGGTTTTCGTTATTGCTGAGCAGGGCTTACACAGCATCAAGGTCTTTTCTACTCCTCACATGGCTCCACCAGAGAGTAGACTCGGGGTGCAAAAGAAACTAGGAGGCGACACTGCAGGAACAGCTGACCCTAATTGACCAAAGGGACTTTCTGTAACATAGGATGCCACACTCCGCAATTAATGTTGAGTTAAAAAGAAGGGATTGAGGACGTTCAAACTGGTGGCTTTTGTCTTTCTACGAAACCCCTACTGTTATGGAGCCCCACAGTCCTAGAGATGGCTGAACGCCTTCCTTCCAAATGGACATAGTGAATGAATCTCTCAATTTGCTTTGCTTGCAAACACAGTTTTGCTTTAGCAATTAAAATATTTTGTCTCAACTCATGGTTTTTCTCATTTTTCCCTTCCAATCCTATCCCCATCACACCACAGGGGAAAGGGTGAGTGGCTGTGTGCAAGCGAGCTGTTACTGGAGTTAAACCAAGACAGTTCTTCCTGGTGGTCTATATGGAGCTCAAGGGGTTTAACAAGAACCACCAAAACAGGCAATAAATACAGATGACAGGTTGGACACGCAATGAGTTGCATTACAATTGCTATGTAGAAGATGATGAGAAATTTATTGCTTATGAAGAGCATCTAGTTATTAGTTTCCACATTGCATCCTTGAGCTGCTGGTTCCTGAAGCTGTAGATGAGGGGGTTCAGTGCTGAAGGCACCACCGCATACAGAATTGAGACTACAAGGTTCAGAGATGGAGAAGAGAGGGAGAGGGGCTTCAGATAGGCAATCATGCCAGTGCTGATAAAGAGGGAGACCACGGCCAGGTGAGGGAGGCAGGCAGAAAAGGATTTGTGTCGTCTCTGCTCAGAGGGGATCCTCAGCACAGCCCTGAAGATCTGCACATAGGACACCACAATGAAAACAAAACAACCAAATGCAACTAAGACACTGACCACAATAAGGCAAATCTCCCTGAAGTAGGAGTGTGAGCGGGAGAGCTTGAGGATCTGAGGGATTTCACAGAAGAACTGTTCCACAGCATTGCCCTGGCAGAGGGGCAGAGAAAATGTATTGGCCGTGTGCAGCAGAGCAAAGAGAAACCCAGCGCCCCAGGCAGCTGCTGCCATGTGGACACAAGGTCTGGTGCCCAGGAGGGTCCCGTAGTGCAGGGGTTTGCAGATGGCAACATAGCGGTCGTAGGACATGATGGTGAGAAGGGAATGCTCTGCTGAAATGAAAAAGAGAAACATGAAGACCTGAGCAACACATCCTGCGTAGGAGATGCTCCTGGTGTGCCAGAGGGAATTTGCCATGGATTTGGGGAGAGTGGTGGAGACGGAGCCCAGGTCAAGAACAGAGAGATTTAAGAGGAAGAAGTACATGGGGGTGTGGAGGTGGTGGTCACAGGTGATGGTGGTGATGATGAGGCCGTTGCCCAGGAAGGCAGCCAGGTAGATGCCCAGGAAGAACCCGAAGTGCAGGAGCTGCAGCTCCTGGGTGTCTGCAAATGCCAGGAGGAGGAACTGGGTGATGGAACTGCTGTTGGACATCTGCTGCCTCTTGATGGGAAGCACTAAACATAAAGAAAAAGACAGAGACGAGTGAAGGGAGATGTCTTTTAGAAACATCATTTCTCACAGTGCACACTCTCCGCTGCTTTTCCTTTCCAAGGAGATCAGCATTTAGCTCCGTGCCTGGAGCCCTGCTTAGTGCCGGCTGAATGTGCTGGGAGGAGCAGGACCTCAGCCTGTGGGCGATAGGGGTCAACCCTGCTCTGCAGGGGGTTATGGGGATGGTGTGAGCAGACATAGTGTTCTAATTTTACAGTTAAAACTGCTCCTCTTGAAAGTGGCCTTCTCAGCATCTCCACTCCCTGCACTAAGAAACGAAATTGTCCAAAGTGTTTTGAGAGGGTGATGTCAGAAACCCTCAGACCTTCTTTTGCACTCAAGGAAAAGAAATCAATTCCTGCAAGGCGAGAGGTTTACCTGCAGCTCAGAGCAGAGGGAGGGGAGCTGCTCTGTCCCTTGCTCTTGTTCCCAGCTGCCCTGGGCTCATACCTTTCTGAGAGGGAGAGGGATCACACTCCCATGTTACCCTGAAAAGCCTCCAGGCCCTGCTGAGAGCAGAGGGATCCACCTCACACCGCTCAATATCTCACCCTTTCCCAAGGTGTCAGCACCCATTTTCAGCCCAGGACACACACAGCTAATTTCAAAAACCCAACAGCATTTTCTCTGCCATAGCGTCTCCACAGGGCTTTCAGAAAACACAAAGATGTAATAGGACAGACAGGTTTGCATCCTGGAGGGAATCTAACAGCTTGGAAGGACACCTCAAGGACACCCAAGTGTCCTCAGGATGGCATTTGATGAGATTCAGCTCCTTCCCCAGCCACACTGCCTGCACTGCCCACAGCCTCACAGCTCAGAGCAAAGCTGGGACACAGGTTCCCATAAACACAATGTCAGGAACAACCAGAGACACCAGGTCAGTGGGTGACTTGGCACCTGCAACTCCCATCCCCAGAGACCCTGACAGTGAGAAAAAGAGAACGGCAAGAACAGAGACAAGGGGAGAAACAAGGAGGAACAATGTGAGAGTCTGACTACAGAAATCCAAGGCAAAGGCAGTTGGGTATGCATACAGCATTCCCCTTTCTGAGGGATGGGGGGCAGGACGGGCCAGCTTTAGGAGAGCTCTCCAGGAATCTCACCTGAATTGTGTTACAGCCAGAGACTCACCATGGTCAGGGCTGTGAGAATTTCTCCCTCAATAAAGTATCAGTATCCTGTCTGCTATTCCCTTCTCCTCATTGTGTTCAGGCTGTGCCCTCAGCCCTGCTGAGCTTTGCAGAGGAGCTGCTCCTGCCCAGACCTGGCTCTTTTATGAACTCCTGTCTCATTATGATCTCCCTCCCTGCCAGGAGCCCAGCCGAGCTCAGCAGCAGAGCAGCAGCCCAAGGCAGCACTTTCTCTGCCCGCTCTGCTCTCCCTCGAGGTGTCCCTGGGGCTCCAGGGGAACCTGCTGAGAAACAGCCTGAATCCATCTCTGATGTTCCCTCCTTCATCTGCCAGAGACATTTCTGTCCTGCAGTGTCATTGCTCCTGTTAGAAAACAATGGGGAATGAGAATCACTTTTCTTGTCCCAACATTAGGCAGGACCCCAGGAAGGTGACAGAGAATTGTCTCATTTCTCCAGGCTGAGAGAAGCTGTTCCATTGAGTGAGTTTGGGCATTTCAACCTGGGTCTCTAGACCTGGGGCTGGAAAGGCACTGAGCTCTCTTCTCTCCTGCCTGTGTCTCTGCTTCAAGTAAAGCCTTTCCACAAAAATAGGGTCTTGGACAATTGGTCTCAGTTTCCCTGATGGCAGGGATGAGCTTGCCTAGTGACACAGCCGAAGGACTTCAGCCCCAGTGGGCAGCAGTTCCCTCAGCCAGGGGCACAGGCAGGAGGAGCTGGAGCTGTTCCTGTGGGAGATAGAGCTGTGATAAGGTCACAGACCTCGGGAAAGATGGACTTCAAAAATAGCATCCTTCAAGCTGAGCGAGGGTCCAGACCAAAACTCAATTTCAGCTTGAAAGGCCATTCAAGGGCCCCATGATGAGTGTTTGCTTTTTCAGGAAAAGTACCGGGCACTGTGTGGATTGTGCTGAATTTAGGAAGAGCAGGTGTAGAGAGATCTGAGATTCCCTGTTTCCTCTTTGTCTCTGTCTTCCCCAGCAAGGTCTCCCAGGCCTCTGTGACTCAGGGCAGGACTCTGGAGGAGATCAACCAGTGGAGACGGGGAATCAAATCAGGGTTCACTTGAGCAAACCCAGTCCCTCCCAGTCTGTGGGACAGGAGGGGCAGCATCTCAGGGAGCAGAGTGAAGAGGACAATGCCACATGAGGTGAGTCTCCATCATCTTCATAAGGCCATGGAGATGGGGGGAACTCCATGATTACTGGCACCACTCCCACATTACATGTCCTTTTTAGAAATGGCCAGTGGAAAGGCAGGAGATCTAAAGGCTTTGCCCAGCCGTTGTCTCTACAGATTCCATTACTGAGTATCTGATTGAGAAGTGGACTAGATTTCCCTTGGGCACCTTGTGTCTCACCGTCCTTCTATGACCCAACTCCTCTATGATCTGACCAGCTGTTGACCCAACTCTTCTATGACCCAACACTTCTATGACCTGACTCTTCTAAGACCTTTCTATGACCTGTTCCTTCCTTTTCCTGACTAAACTCTCATGCTTCTATGACTCAACTATTCCATGACCCGAATCTATTGTGACCCTTATTATGACCCAAATATTTTATAGCCTGAGACTTCTGTGACCTGACACCTCTATGAGCCTTTTATGACTGAACTATGCTCTTACTCCTCCACGATACGACTCATCTATAACCTGACTCTTCTTTGACCTACACTTATATGATCAGACCCTTCAGTGACATGAGCCTTCTAAACTCTCCATGACCTGACTGTCCTCTGACACTTCTGTGATTTGACTTTCTATGACCTAAGTCTTCTATGATTTTTCTGTGACACAAATCATCTAAGCCTCACGCTTCTATCATAGAATCATAGAATCATGGTTAGAAGAGACCCACTGGATCATCGAGTCCAACCACTCCCATCAAACACTAAACCATGCCCCTCAACACCTCGTCCACCCGTGCCTTAAACACTTCCAGGGAAAGTGAATCAACCACCATCCTGGGCAGCCTCTGCCAGTGTCCAATGACCCTTTCTGTGAAAATTTTTTTCCTAATGTCCAGCCTAAATCTCCCCTGGTGGAGCTTGTGGCCATTCCCTCTCGTCCTGTCTCCTGTCACTTGGGAGTAGAGCCCAGCTCCCTCCTCTCTACAACCTCCTTTCAGGTAGTTATAGAGAGCAATGAGGTCTCCTCTCAGCCTCCTCTTCTCCAGGCTAAACACCCACAGCTCTCTCAGTCGCTCCTCATGAGGCCTGTTCTCCAGCCCCTTCACCAGCTTTGTTGCTCTTCTCTGGACTCACTCCAGAGCCTCAACATCCTTCTATGACCCAACTCTTCTAAAACCCGACCCTTTGATGACCAAACTGTTTTATAAAAAAACCCTTACTATTAACTGATCCTTCTATGACCTGATTCCTGTATGACTTGACCCTGAAATGAGCCACTATCTGTGTTTTTATGACTTCTATGACCCAACAGTTCTATCACCAATCTACGACCTAGTGCTTCTATGACCCAACACTTCAATGACACACCCCTTGAACAAACCTGCTCTTGTATGAGCCTTCAATGACCCATGTCTTCTATGAACCAATTCTTCTACCACCCTGTTCTTCTGTGACGTCTCTATGATCCGACTCATCTAGAGTCAGAGCCTTCTACAAATCAAACCATCTATGACCCAATTCTTCTCAGACCCTTCTATGACCTGACTCCTCTCTGAATTAAATAATCTATGACCCAACCATTTTATGACCTGACCCCTCTATGACCTGACACTTTAATGTCCTTTCAATGACCAAATCCTTCTATTATCCAAATAAACTCTCATGCTTCTATTCCTCAATACTCCTGTTACCTGAAAATTCTGTGATCTCAGACATCCATCACCTGACCCTTTTATGAACCTTCTATGACTGAAATCTTCTGTTATTCCTCTATGACCTGACACATCTATAACTCAACTCTTCTGTGACACATCTCTTACATTACCAGGCCCTTCCATGACTCAAGCCTTCCATGACACAACACTTCACTCCATGACCTGAGTCTTTTCTGACTGTACTATGATGTGACTTTCCATGACTTGACTCTTCCATGAACCTTCTGCGAACAGATTCTTCCATTACGTGACTGTTCTATGACTCTTCTATGACTCAACCCTTCTCTGAACTATCTGTTTTGTGAGCCTTCTATGAATAAACCCTTCTAAAACCCAAATAAACTCACTCTTCTATGACTCAACTATTCTATGGCCTGAATATTCTATGACACTTTTATGAACACAATCATTGATGATCCAGTTCTTCTATGAACATTTCATGATCCAAAACTTCTATAAACCTTCTCTGACTGCTCTCCTTAGTTACTCCTCTATGACTCAACTCTTCTCTCAGCTGACCCTTCTCATACCCAAGATTTCTGTTTCTCTTCTATGACTCAACCTTTTATGACCCTGCCCATCTAGGACCCAATTCTTCTATAACTGCAGGAAGCTGAGTGAGAGCCTTGGCATCTCCCATAACCCTACAGGCCAGGATTTGGAATTACATGGAATAAGTGCTGTGATTCTGATTCAGCAATGTCATAGTGTTCATGGCACCAGTGCCATTGTAGCCAAAGCCAGATCTGCCTTTCCAGGGCCTGGGGGTCAGGGCTTGGACTTTCTGCTTCATTGAGCAAACCCAGGCTTTTCTCAGCATCACAGCTGCCTGCACAGCGCCTTTGCATTCCTGCACTCATGGCCTCTAATTCTTGGCTCTGATGAGTCCCTGGGGAGGCTTTGTCACTAAGAATCCCCACTGAGACCAGTTAAGACTCAAGGAATTTTGAATTTTTCTTTTGACTCCTTGAGATGTTTCCTCTATGTCCTTTCAGCAGTGATCATTCAGTTAGTCCACCCTGGGTCTAATTAAATTACAGAAAGACTTAACGAGCTCTTTCTCTTCCTACTGTTTTCTAAAGGTCTTCAAGACTTTCACAGCTCCTTGGTGTAATTTCCCAGTGTGGTTAAGGAGGAATATTTCAACATGCACCTAAGAAAAATATGTTTTGTTTAAGGTTTATATTTCTAAACTTTTCAGAATCATAGAATTTTTTGTGTTGGAAGGGACCTTAAAGCCCATCCAGTTCCACCCCCCTTGCCATGGGCAGGGACACCTCCCACTGGACCAGGCTCCTCAAGGTCCCATTCAAGCTGGCCTTGAACACCTCAAGGGACGGGGCAGCCACAGTTTCCCTAGGCAACCTGGGACAGTGCCTCACCATCTTCTTTTGTGAAGAGTGTCTTTCTAATATCTAATCTAAATCTTCCACTCGACAATTTAAAACATTTCTCATTGTCCTGTCACACTATGTGGTTGTAAAAGTCCCTCCCCAGTTTTCTTGGTGATCCCCTTTAGCTACTGGAAAGCTGCTATAAGGTCTCCCTGAAGTATTGTCTTCTGCATGCTGAGAAAGTTCCAGGAGAAGATCAATATTTCTTTATAAAATCCCCTTTGAAAGAACTTGGGATTGGTGGAGGGTTTTTGTGAATGATGACAAGCAGGCATCCTGGGGCCCAGGTCAATCTCCTCAGGGCACAAGGTCTCTGCACATGCTGCTCCATGGAAATGGTTTTTGACTTGCGGGTTGAGCTAAAAATGGTTTAATAGATGAAAGAAAAAAGATAAAAAACCAACATAAACTCAAACCTAAAACCAATGCAAATATTATCACCACCCATCACCTTGAACAATAAAAATCTCCACTTCTTTCTTCTCCTGACATACTTTTTATCGCTGAGTGTGGCGTCTATGTTAAGGGATCTCCCTCTGCTCAGCCGGGGTCAGCTCTCCTGCCTGTATCCCCCGACAACTTCTTGCCCACCCCCAGCCCCTCACTGGGAGGAGCAGAGGGAGCAACTCTTGGTGCTGGGCAAAGGAGACAATCGCTGCCCTCACTCTTCTGGCACCAGGACGATGCCACAGGACCCAGTAAGTCTCACATTTCAAAAGGGAAGTGAAGAAACTGGAGGGGACCTGGAGGAGGTCTGGCAGGATGGAGTTAGTGCCACAGCATGAGGGGTGAGGGCACACTTTGGCCTGCTGGGGAGGCTTTGGGCAAACTCCTAAGTGGGTCTCTACATATCATGCTCATGGAAAATCTTAGGGAACAAGGGAGCTCAGGTGACTTCTAGTCCAATGCCAGCTCCAGGCAGGATAAGCTCTAAGGTCAGACCAGGCTGCTCAGTCCATGTCAGCATCCACAGAGAGAGTTTAGACATCAACAAGGCACCTATGCCAGGATTAAAAGAAAGGATTTGGGCATTTTATCAGCTCCATGGACACAGCTGTCGATCAGCCATGGCTCCTGTGACACCTGGGAACATCCACCTTCTTGTGCAGAGGAGTGGGATCCCTCTCTCAGTCTCCTGGCCCATCTCCAGCCCATGGGGTGCTTTAGGCTGGAAGAAGAATTTAAACACAAGGACATGGATACTGTCACGTTAGTTGCTCAAAGAGTTATTGCATCCAGGTTAAGAACTCCATGAAAGGAAGAGAACAATTTTTAAAAGAACATTGAGTTTAAATCATGTCCTATGATGGCTCTGCTCTCCCCTTTCCATCATCTGCACCCTGAAACCACACCTGCTTTTCTGCCTCAGCTCTAAAGCCTGGTCACCTGATGGAAAGAAAGGAAGAAGAATGGTCCTAGGCCTCTGTGAATCTCCTGGGGTGTGGAACTCTGACAGCTATGATGTTGTTCCATTGTTCACCTCAGAAAGAGCCAAGCCGGGCAGTGACTCTGCAGGTCTGACTCAACAAGGTCCATGGAGAGGCCAGGCTGTGTCTATGTCTGCTCACCTACAGCTCAGGTTAATCTGGTGTTAAAATTCAGTCCTGTGTTCATTGTCTTCTGGTCCATGGAAAGAGGGGTTGGTGGAGGCTCAGGAGATTCTTATCAGGGCCCTGACACTGCCCCATGTGTAAGAGAGTAAGAAATGAACCGCACAGACTCCTGACCACAAATATGGTGGGATGTCATAGAGAGGAGCCATGCTGGATCAGGGGAAAATTGTGAGGAGGAAGGAGCTGCAGAGATGTTCTTTTCTTACTGTAAACCCCTTCATCACCATCCTCCTTCTTCTCCTGGGATTTAGTTGGACAGAGGAATTGGGAGCCATGGAGCTATTTCAGTCTGGGAGAAAGTGGGAGGGGAATGGGCTTTAATATTTTCTCCTTGTTGATCCAAATCCAAACCTTTCTTAACAGCAATAAATTAAATCAACCTTTGGCAAGTCCACACATCTGTGCAAGTGACAGTCACTGGTCACTGAACCTCCTTTCTCTTGACCCATGAGCTTCTCTGGTTAAATCTCTCCCTCTGTCCCTTTGGTTCCAGGCAGGGAGGGAGCAGCTTGGAGGGATCCGGCTGCTGGCCAAGGTTAACCCACCACAGGACACATCAGGGCTGCCGTGTCCAGTATGGGGCTCCCAGCACAAGGAAGACCCTGTCCAGCCTGGAGCGAGTCCTGCTGAGGCCAGAAGGATGGTTGGGGCTGGAGCACATCATGGACAAAGAGAGGCTGGGGGACATGGGGTCTGAGAGACCAATTGATCTGAAACACTGAGCAAGGACCCAGGGCAGCTGGGGGATCCCAATTCATGGACGTTCTCAGTGTCTGATGAGACAAGGCCAGGAACCCCTGGGGTGTTTGGAGCTGTGTGAAAAATGACTTGGCTGAGAGACCAGCAGTGGCAAGAGCTGTGGGACTGGTTTTCATGAAATGTCAGTAGGAAATGAGTACCCATTTTTTTATTAATAATAGTAGTGGAGCTGGGCACCAATTAGCAGAGGAGGAGGACAGAGATGACCATGCAGTAGAAGTGCCTCCTTAAGGCTGGGAGGTGCAGCCAGACATGGAAATGGCCAGTGTGTGTGACTCGCCAGGGATGATGTCCCTCATTCAGCTTCCCCAGAATGTCCATGGGACATATAATGGTTGTTTGCAATCTATAATAGGGCCAAATGCCTTGATATCCATATATTTGAATTAGTATTAATTTCCCTGTTAGTACTGAGAATTTCAAGTCCAGGCTGGATGATGCTGTAAGCACCCTGATCCAGTGGGAGGCATCCCTGCCCATGCAAAGGGGGTTGGAACTGGATGATCTCTAAGGTGCCTTCCAACCCAAACCATTCCATGGTTCTATGATGTGATTGTATGATTCTAACCACTATCACTAGTACTAAAACAAGCCCTGGCACCAGCATGAGAGTTGTTACTGATAGGAATATTATGAGGTTCTATTGTTTCTATTTAATCCATCTTTTTATTTCAACCTTCAGGACACCCTTTCATTTCTAGATTCCCCTTCCCAATTAAGGTGGGGAAGGAATTCCTTCCCAGTTTGCTGCCAGATCACAGGGGCTGAAGTGGGACACCTTGTGCCCCCATCTCACACACAGGCTGCTCAGAGACAGACCCTCCCTGTGCTCATACAGTGGCTGCACAGCAGCAGTCACAGGGTCTCTGTTCTCCTGCTGCCACTCCCAGAGCTGGGGTTGGTCACCCTGCTCTGCTCTCATCTGAGATGCCCCACACCATGAGAAATGGACACGGACACCTTGGTCCAAGGAAGAACATCCCAATGCTGCACTCAGGCAGTTTCCAGGGGACGTTGTTCTCAAGCTGAAGTGACCTTGAGGCTCTGTCTGTCCCACAGGCCTTCACAGCAACCCCATGGACATCGTCCCTGTCACAGAGGTGCCCATTGCCTGTCCCTGTCTGCGATCAGAGCACGGCCACGCTGCAGGAGAGGGACCAAGCTCAGAGCACTCAGACCTTCCACTAGCACAAGGGCCAGAAAGGAGACAATGAAGGTTCCAAGAGAGCAGCTCTAGAAAGACCAAATGCTGGTTCTCCCTGGCATTTCTGCAGTGATGAGAGTCATCTTCTTAACCTCTGGAAGTGACCCAGCAGCTCCACATAATATCCTGGAGGAAGGATCGTGGGCAAACAAGTGGCTACAGGGGACTTTATTTTCTTTAACCAAGCGCAGAGCACGGCTCCTCGTTTACATGATCTCTGAGTCACACAAAACAGGGAGACACTGACACAACAGTGGGAAGAATAATGACATTTCATTGTGGACAATTTTATCAAAACCAAGAAAATATAAATCCCAAAATCAATCTAAATAAGCTACCAAGGAAAGGCTGGTTAGGCAGTGCAGCACATTGCAAGTCATTCATAGATGAAGATGGGGAGCTTATTAATGCTTAAAAAGATCCAAACATAAGTTTCCAGACTGCATCCTTGAGCTGCTGATTCCTCAAGCTGTAGATGAGAGGGTTCAGTACTGGAGGAATCACTGAGTACAGAACTGCCACCACAAGGTCCAGAGATGGGGAGGAGATGGCAGAGGGCTTCAAGTAGGCAAAAAAGATGGTACTGAGAAACAGGGAGACAACAGCCAGGTGAGGGAGGCATGTTGAAAAGGCTTTGTGCCGTCCTTGTTTAGAGGGGATCCTCAGCACAGCCCTGAAGATCTGCACATAGGATAATACAATGAAAACAAAACAGCCAGATGCTAAAATAGCACTGACCAGAATAAGCCCAACTTCCCTGAGGTAGGAGTGTGAGCAGGAGAGCTTGAGGATCTGAGGTATTTCACAGAAGAACTGTTCCACAGCATTGCCCTGGCAGAGGGGCAGGGAAAATGTATTGGCCGTGTGCAGCAGAGCATGGAGAAACCCAGCACCCCAGGCAGCTGCTGCCATGTGGACACAAGCTCTGCTGCCCAGGAGGGTCCCGTAGTGCAGGGGTTTGCAGATGGCAACGTAGCGGTCGTAGGACATGATGGTGAGAAGGGAATGCTCTGCTGAAAACAAGAAGACAAAGAGAAAGACTTGGGAAACACATGCTGTGTATGAGATTGTTCTAGTGTCCCATAGGGAGTTGGCCATAGATTTGGGAACAGTGATGGAGATGGATCCCAGGTCAAGAATGGAGAGGTTGAGGAGAAAGAAGTACATGGGGGTGTGGAGGTGGTGGTCACAGGCAATTGTGGTGATGATGAGGCCGTTGCCCAGGAGGGCAGCCAGGTAGATGCCCAGGAAGAGCCCGAAGTGCAAGAGCTGCAGCTCCCGTGTGTCTGCGAATGCCAGGAGGAGGAACTGGGTGATGGAGCTGCTGTTGGACATCTGCTGCCTTTGGCCATGGGGCACTGTCATAGGAGGAAATGACAGTGACAAGTTAGGGGAGAATTTCCTGAGCCAAACCAAAGCCCTTTCTCATTCCCCTCTCCCTTCTGCACACCCCTGTCTCCTCTCTCCCAGCCTTTCCTTCAGCTCTGTGCCTGGAGCCCTGCTTGGTGCCTGCTGAATGTGCCGGGAGGAGCAGGGCCTCTGCCCGTGGCTGTGAGGAGTCAGCCCTGCTCTGCAGCAGGGGGTCACGGGGACGGCGGGTACAGGGGACACTGCTGGGGTTCAGCTTTGTCCTCTGGAATTATTCCTGGTGCAGAAGGGCCTGGCATCATTTGCACTGCCTGGAGGAGGAGGAGGTGAGAGGACAGAAGGTAGATTGGGGTTTTACAAAGCTCACAGCTGGGAAGGAAACCTCAAGGAGAATAAAACGTCCTCATGATGCATTTGAGGAAGGGAGATTCAGCTCCTCCCCTAGTCCCACTGACTGCATTGCCCACAGCCCCACAGCTTATAGGAAATCTGGGACATAGGTTCCCATGGACACAACATCAGGAAAGGAGCAACCGGGTCAGTGGGTGACTCTGCAGCTGCAACTACCAACCCCAGAGAGCCTGGCAGTGAGAACAAGAGAACAACAACAAGAACAGAGACAAGGAGAAATCAGGGAGGAATAGAGTGAGGGTCTAGCTAAGAGACGCCAGGGCAGAGGCAGCAGGCACACAGACAGTGTTCCTCTTCCCAAGATGTGCTCGCTCCCTCCCAGACACCAACCTTGCCGGGCAGTTGCTCTCAGCCCCTGGGCTCTGGAGAGGGCACTGGAGCTGTGGCTGCAGAGGAGGGGGCTCAGCCTTGGAGCCCAGAGCCCTGGGGGCAGAAGCTTTTCTGGGTGGGAGAGGAGGCAAAGGGGCTTGCTCAGAGGAAGGGTCGGCACTGCAGGGGATCACACAGAGCTGTCTGAATTCTCCTTCCCACAATATCACTGTTTTAAGTTTCCTCTCTTTCCCTGATTCTAGCACTTCTGCTTGGAGATTTTCCTCACTGGAGGTGTTTCCCTGTCCCATTTCTTCTCTCTGTCAGTGCTCATAGACCCTACCTGACCCCCTCTGCATCCCACTGGCCCTACACAAACCTTACTGTTTGTTGGGTAAAGCTGGGCACAGTTTCTTGTTTACAAGCAGAATAGGATGAGACAGACTGAGCCTGATGGGTCCAGCAGAGGTGATGCTGTTGCTGTCCATAGGAAGAAGAGCAGCTGGAAACTTTTTAGGAGTCTCCTATCATACCTACTGACCGCTCAGGACACAGCTCAGGAGACTCAGTGATTTGTTCAAGCATGAGAGACTCTTCTTCCATTTCTCCCCACAAACTCCACAAGAAAAAGGAACTGAAAACACAGACACAGGAAAATACCTTATTTTTAAAGTAGTCCCTGCTCTGATCTACCCCTTCAAATGTCCTTCTAGAAATGTCCTTGGGTGATTTGGAGTAGTGAGCAGCCCTGAATCACACAGCACATTCTTGAAAGCAGAAAGATCCTCTCCTTTCCGGAGCTGCTTCTTCCACCCATAGGTTCTCTCCGTCCCACCATGGGAAGCTTCCTGGGCAGGCTCAGTGCTGGCCTTGGGTTTTGTTTCTGCTGCAGAAATTGCAAGAGCCCTCCTGACAGATCTGTGGCTGTGCCGGCTTTAGGAGATCCCTCCAGGAACTACACCTGCATTGTCCTGCACCCAGAGACTCACCTTGAGAAAAGCTGTGAAGATTTGTCTCCAGCTGAAGCCTCCTCTCTCCTCCCAAACTATCCTGCCTTTCCCCTCTCTCTCCTCCCTCCTCTGCCCTCGCTGCCTGCAGGCAGTGCCCTCAGCCCTGCTGGGCTTTGCAGAGGAGCTGCTCCTGGACAGACCTGGCTCTTTTCATAAATTCTTTATCCTTATGATCTCACTCTGTCCCAGGAGCCCAGCCCAGCTCAGCAGCAGAGGAGCATCCCAAGGCAGCACTTTCTCTGCCCCCTTGGGGCTCCCTCGTGGTGTCCCTGGGGTTCCTGCTGAGAAACAGGCTGAAACCATCCCTGATGTTCCCTCCCTCAGCTGGGAAGAGAAATTTCTTTCTTGCAGTGTCATTGCTCCTGTTAGGAAAGTCATGGGGAAAGAGAACCACTTTTTTTGTCACATCATTAGACAGGACCCCAGGAAGGTTAAAGGTAATGATCTCATTTCTCCAAGCTGTGAGGCTGTATTCCATCCTTGTCCACTCAGATCCTATTTCCAGATGGCTCAACTAGAAATCAGATTGGCAAAGTCGGTGAAAGATAACAAAAAATTTTTCTATTAATATATAAATAATAAAAGGAGGACTAGGGAGACCATACAGTCCCTGTTGGACGCAGAAGGAGCAACAGTGACAGGGGATGAGGAAGTGAAGAGGGTGGTTAGCAGGACAGTAGCACTAAATTTCCAGAGGGCAGACTTGGAACTCTTCAGCAGGCTGGTTGGCAAAGTCTCATGGGAGACAGTGCTTAAGGGCAAGGGAGCCCACGAGGGCTGGGAGCTCTTAAAAAAGGAGATCCTAGCGGCACAGGAGAAAGCCATCCCCATGTTCCAAAAAAAAGCCAGCAGGGGAAAAAAACCAGCTTGGTTGAACAGGGAGATCTTGAGTGATATCAAGAAGAAGAGGAATGTTTACGGGCTCTGAAAGAGGGGACAGGCCTCTTGGGTGGACTACAGGAGGGAAGTGTAGAGGAAGATTGTGTAGAGGAAAAATCAGAATGCCAAAGGCTCCACTAGAAATCAGATTGGCAAAGTCTGTGAAAGATAACAAAAATCTTTCTATAAATAATAAAAGGAGGACTAGGGAGACCATACAGTCCCTATTGGATGCAAAAGGAAGAACAGTGACAGGGGATGAGGAAAAGGCTGAGGTACTTAACGCCTTCTTTGCCTCAGTCTTTAATTGTAAAGAAAGTTATTCCCTCTGTGTACAAACCCCTGAGCTAGAGGAGCAGAATGAGGCTCCCATGATCCAAGAGGAGGTGGTCAGAGACTTGCTAGCCCGACTAGACACCCACAAGGCTATGGGGCCTGATGGGATTCGCCCAAGGTTATTGAAGGAGCTGGCGGATGTGCTGGCCAAACCCCTTTGCATCATCTTCCAACAGCCCTGGCTGCCTGGGGAAGTTCCGCTGGATTGGAGGCTGATGTTGTGCCCAGCTACAAGAAGGGTCGCAGGGAGGATCCAGGGAACTACAGGCCTGTCAGTCCTAACTCAGTGCATTCTATGACAAAGTGACTCGGCTGCTGGTCAAGGGAAAGGCTGTGGATGTATCTTTCTGGACCTCAGTAAAGCCTTTGACACAGTTTCTCCCAGCATTCTGCTACGGAAATTGTCACCTCTGGCCTGGACAGGCGCACACTCTCCTGGGTGGAAAACTGGTTGGATGTCTGGGCCCAGAGAGTGGTGGGAAATGGAGTTAAAACCAGCTGGAGGCCAGTGACAAATGGGGTTCCCCAGGGCTCAGTGCTGGGTCCAGCCCTGTTCGATATCTTTATCAATGACCTGGATGAAGGCATCGAGGGCTCCCTTAGCAAGTTTGCAGACGACACTTAGCTGGGTGGAAGTGTGGATCTGCTGGAGGGTCGGGAGGCTCCAAAGGGATCTGAACGGGCTGGACCGCTGGGATGAGACCAAAGGGATGAGGTTTAACAAGGCCAAATGCCGGGTCCTGCACTTGGGGCACAACAACCCTGAGCAGCTACAGAGTAGAAGTCTGGCTGGAAAGCTGCCAGGAGGAGAAGGACCTGGGGGTGTTGATTGACAGCAACTGAACACAAGCCAGCAGTGGCCCCGGTGGCCAAGAAGGCCAATGGCATCTTGGCTTGTGTCAGAAACAGCATGACCAGCAGGTCCAGGGAGGTTATTCTCCCTCTGGACTCACCACTGGTGAGACCGCACCTCGAGTACTGTGTTCGGTTCTGGGCCCCTCACCACAAGAAGGATGTTGAGGCTCTGGAGCGAGTCCAGAGAAGAGCAACAAAGCTGGTGAAGGGGCTGGAAAACAGGCCTTATGAGGAATGGCTGAGAGAGCTGGGGGTGTTTAGCCTGGAGAAGAGGAGGCTGAGGGGAGACCTCATTGCTCACTAAACCTACCTGAAAGGAGGTTGTAGGGAGGAGGGAGCTGGGCTCTTCTCCCAAGTGACAGGGGACAGGACGAGAGGGAATGGCCTCAAGCTCCACCAGGGGAGGTTTAGGCTGGAGATTTGGAAAAAGTTTTTTCACAGAAAGGGTCATTGGGCACTGGCAGAGGCTGCTCAGGGAGGGGGTTGAGTCACCTTCCCTGGAGGGGTTTAAGGTGCAGGTGGATGAGGTGCTGAGGGACATGGTTTAGAGATTGATGGGAATGGTTGGACTCGGTGATCCGGTGGGTCTCTTCTAACCTGGTGATTCTATGATTCTATGATTTAGGGATGTTTTGGGGACGTTTGGGCACATTTGGGGGACATTTGGGGACTTTGGGGACATTTGGTAATGTTTGGGGACATTTTGGGGGTAGTTTGGGGGACATTTGGGGCATTTGAGGGACATCTGGCGAGCTTTGGGGGACGTTTTGGGGACCTTTGAGGGGCATTTGGAGGCAGTTTTGGAGACATTTGTGGGACATTTGTGGACACATCCGAAGACACTTTGGGGATATTTGAGGAAATTTGGGGACCTTTGGGGGATGTTCGGGGATTTTGGCGAAGTTTGGGGGCCATTTGGGGACATTTGGGTTCAGTTTTGCAGACATGTGGGGACCTTTGGTGACTTTGGGGCATTTGGGGACATTTGGAGACGTTTGGGGACATTTGGAGACTTTGGAGGGATGTTTGGGGCCATTTGGAGATGTTTGGGGGCACCTGGGGTCAGTTTTGGGGATGTTTGGGGCCATTTTGAATATATCTGGGGGAAGCTGGGGACATTTGGGGACCCCTGGGGACACTGTGACCCCCCGAGGCTGGTGGCGGTGCGGGAGGCAGCAGCTCAGGCCGAGGTGAGGGCAGAGGTGGCAGCAAAGGAGGCAGCGAAGAAAATGGAGGCACTGAGGAGGGAACTGGAGGTGAGGGACTGGGAGCACTGGGAGGGCAGCAGGGGGGCACTGGGAGCAGAACTGGGAGCACTGGGAGGGACTGGGAGGGCAGCAGGGGGGCACTGGGAGGGGAACTGGGGGCACTAGGAGGGACTGGGGGGCACTGGGGGGAGAACTGAGGGTACTGGGAGGGACTGGGGGGCACTGGGAGGGGGAGCTGGGACCACTGGGGGGACTGGGAGCATTGGGATGGGAGCTGGGAGCACTGGGGGGACTGGGAACACTAGGGAAAACTGGGAGGCGCTGGAAGCCACTGGGGGGGGCACTGGGATCACTGGGGGACACTTGGAGCACTGGGGGGGCTCTGGGAGGGACTGGGAACACTGGGAGTACTGGGAGGCACTGGGGGCACTGAGGCTGCATTTGGAGGGACTGGGAGCATAGAGGGGCTCTAGTGGGGCACTGGGAGCACTGGGAGGACTGTTGGGGGATGGGGAGGCACTGGGGGGCACTTGGGAGCACTGGGGGCATTGGGGGGCACTGAGGGGAACTGGGAGCACTGGGGCGGGCGCTGGGAAGGACTGGGAGCACTGGGGAGGCTATGGGAGGGGCACTGGGAGCACTGGGAGGGTGACTGGGAGCACTGGGGGGCTCTGGGAGGGAGTGAGGGGGCACTTGGGAGCTCTGGGAGGAGGACTGGGAGGGACCCCGTAAGCACTGGGAGGAGCACTGGGAGGGAACTGGGATCAATGAGAGTGGCACTGGGAGCACTGGGAGGGTGACTGGGAGCACTGGTGTGTGGCAGCAGGACAAGGCGTCAGTGAAGGCGCAGGCCCTGGAGCAGAGGTGGAACCAGACTGGGGGGCACTAGGAGCACTGAGGGGGACTGGAGGGCACTGGGAAGGGATTGGAGGGGACTGGGAGAGGACTGAGGGAGGACTGGGAGGCACTGGGGGGCAGTGGGCATTTAATGGGGGGGACACTGGGTGGCACTGGGTGACTCCAGGTGCCTCCAGGTGTCACTGGGTGACAGTGGTTGACTCCAAGTGGCACTGGGTGACTCCAGGTGACATTGACTGACTCCAGGTGACTCCAGGTGACACTAGGTGACTCCAGGTGGCACTGGGTGATTCCATGTACCTCCAAGTGACTCCAGGTGGCTGAGGGTGCCCCCAGGTGACGTGGTGGTGACACGTGTGTCCCCTCAGGGCAGTGGTGGCGGAGTCACGGTGCCGGGGCGCTGGAGGAGGACGCGGGGCCGCAGCGGCTGCAGCTCGACCAGCTGCGCCTGCAGGCCCAGAACCTCGAGAGAGCCCTCAGGGTCGAGCGCCAGGCTGGCAGCGAGAAGTGAGGGACATGGGGGGGATATGGGGGGACAGGGGACATGGGGAGTCTTGGAGGGGACAGGGGACACCAGAGACACGAAGGGGACATAGGGGAGAGCAGGGAGGACAGGGGACACGGGGACTTGAGGTGTCAGGGGACACAGGGGGACGGAGACATGGGGGGACAGGGACATGGGGAGACAGGGACATGGAGGGGACAGGAACACAGGGGGGACAGGGGACACGGGGGACGGGGAACATGGTGGGGAGCAGGGGTCACAGGGGACGTGGAGGGGACACCAAGGATACGAGGACATGGTGAGGACAGGGGACATGAAGGAGGGGACAGGGGACATGAAGGAGGGGACAGGGGACATCAGGGACTTGAGGAGAACAAGGACATGGGGGACACAGGGACATGAAGGGGACAAGAGGACACGAGGGACAGGAGGGGGACATGGAGGGGACACCAGGGGACACAGGGACATACGGGGAGCAGGGGAAATGGGGACATGGTGAGGACAAGGGATCTGGGGAGTTTTGGAGGGGACAGGGGACACCAGGGACATGAGGGGGACATGGGGACATGGAGGGGACACAAGGGGGACATAGAGGGGACACCAGGGACACGGGGAGGGACGTGGGGACATGATGGGGATTCGGGAGGGGGAGGTGGGGCCATGGTGGGGGGTCAGGAGTGGCTGCCAGTGGCCCTGGCAGGAATGTCACTGCGATGTCCCCGTGTCCCTGCAGTTGGAAGCTGGTGCAGCTGCAGGTGGCCTATCACCACCTCTTCCAGGAGTATGACGGTCACATCCAGGGGGGGCATGGGGTCAGGGCACAGGGACAGGTATGGGGACATGGAGACAGGGGACAGATATGGGGACACCACGGGGACACAGAACAGGGGACAGATATGGGGACACAAGGGGGATACAGGACATGGACAGGTACGGGGACATGGGGACAAGGGACACGGGGACAGGGATGGGGATGGGAACATGGGGACACTGGGACAAGGGGTGGAACATGGGGACAGGGACAGGTACAGGGACATGGGGGGGACAGGGACAGGTACTGGGACAGGGGTAGGAGGACAGGGATGGGGACAGGGACAGGGGACAGGGACGGGGACCCAGGGAGACACAGGGCAGGTGACATGGGGACAAGGACAGGGGCTGGAGGGTACACAGGGAAATGGGGATGGGGGACAGGTGACATGGGGACAGGGGTGGGACATGAGGGATCACAGGGTGGGTGGCCTTGGGACAGGGGGTTGGAGGGGACATGGGGACAGGAACTGGAGGGGTCAGGGGACAGGAATGGGGGACAGAGGGACACAGGGACAGGGGAGGACATGGGGACAGGGATGGGGACAGGGACAGAGAGGGACACAGGGACAGGGATGGGGACATGAGGTGGGTGATGTGGGGACAAGGATGGGGGCTGGAGGTGACAGGGGACGGATAGGAGGTGTGAGGGGACAGGGAGCATGGGGACAGGGATGGGGACACAAGGAGATGTGGGGACAGAGAAGGGGGCTGGAGGGGACTGGGGACAGGAATGGGAGACAGGGGCAGGGGGACAAGGACAAGGATGGGGGACATGGGGACACAGAGGGACACAGGGACAGGGATGGGGACATGGGGGGACACAGGGCGGGTGGCTTAGCAACAGGAATGAGGGCCAGAGGGGACACGGGACAGATGAGAGGTGCAAGGGGACACAGGGACATGGGGACGCGGGACATGGGGACAGGGATGGAAACATGAGGAGACGTGGGGAGAGGGATGGGGACAGGGACAGAAAGGGACACAGGGACAGGGATGGGGACATGGAGGGACACAGAGTGGGTGGCTTAGGGACAAGAATGGGGCACATAGGGGTGGGTGGCATGGGGACAGGGGCCTGGAGGGGACATGGGGACAGGGATGGGGGACAGGGATGGGGACACGAGGAGATGTTGCGGGGCCAAGGGCACACGCCTCAAAATTCACCTCATTTGCCCCCAATTCCAGCTCTTTTGCCCCCAAATCCACCTCTTTTACCCAAAAATCCACCTCTTTTGCCCCAAAATCCCTCCCTGTGCCCGAAAATCCATCCCCTTTTGCCCCACAATCCACCTCTTTTGCCCCAAGTCCATCCCCTTTTGTGCCCAAATCCACCTCTTTTGTGCCCAAATCCACCTCTTTTGCATCAAAAAACCCTTTTTAATGCAGAATCCTTACGTGCGCCCCCAAATTCAGCTTGTCACTCAAGATCCACCTGTTTCACCCCAAAATCCCTCCCTGCACCCCAAAATGCATCTCTGTCACCCCACAGTCTTCCTTTTGTGTCCCAAAATCTACTTTTCATACCTCAAAATCCTCTTCTCACCACAAAATACACTTTTAGTCACCCCAAATCCTCTTTTTACCCCAAAATCTACCTTTTGTGCCCCCAAATCCTCTCTTTTCACTCTAAAATCCACTGATAGTGACCCAAAAATCCACCTTTTGTGCCCCCAAATCCACGTTCATGACCCAAAATGCCCTCTTTTCATCCCAAACCTCCACCATTTGTACCCCAAAATCCACATTTTTCACCCAAAAATCCACATCTTCCACCCCAAAATTTACCTTTTATTTTGATCTCAAAATCCACTTGCAGTGACCCAAAAATCCACTTTTTGAACCCTCAAATCCACATTTGTGACCCCAAATCCCCTCTTTTTCACCCCAAATTCACCTTTTGCACCCCTAAATCCCCCAAATCCCCTTTTCGCCTCCAAGTTCAACTTTTATGCCCCCGAATTCACCTTTTGCACCCCCAAATCTCCCCAAACCTCCCAAATCCCCTCTTTTTCACCCCAAATTCACCTTTTGCACCCCCAAATCCCCTCTTTTCACCCTGATTCTCCCCCCTCAGAGCCCACCTGGACGAGATGCGCAATAGCCACTCAGACCCTCGCCCCACCTCGGCAACCAGTGAGTTTGGGGAGACACCAATTTCCCCCCCCGCACTCCATAATTTTTTTGGGGTGCAGGGGTTTTTAACCCTTTCCTCCACCTGCAGGTTTTGGGGGGCCTCGCGCGGCACCACCCCCTGAGGAGGAGCCCGAGCTCTGTTGTCCCAAGTGCCAATACAAAGCTCCAGACATGGATACCCTTCAAATCCATGTCATGGAGTCCATCAAGTGAGGGGGGCACCCCAAAATCCTTAGGAGCCCCCTTCAACCTCCAGGGGTCCCCAAAACCAGGGGGGGACCCCCAAAGCCTTCAGGGACCCCCCCCAAATTCAATGGGGGGGTTATGCCATTAAAACTCCTTGAGAGGAGGGGATCGGGTGTAAATGGACCCAAATTTGGGGGTTCAAGGAAAGGGGAGACCCCAAAATGTCCCTCTAATTCCTCCCATAAACTGAAAATTGAGCCCAACTTTGGGGCTGAAACCGCCTTTCCTGAAGGTCAAAAAAATATCTTTCCCAAGATAAAACCCTCCCGCAGGAAATAAAATTCAGCTTTTTGGAGGGAAAAGTCTCTTTTTATGAGGTAAAAGAAAGCTTCACTGGATGTCAATATCCCAGTTTTTTAACGTTAGACCAAGTATATTTGAGGTAGAACCTTCCTTTTTTGACATTAAACTGATTTTTTTTTTGAGGTAGAACCTTCCTTTTTTGAGGTAACGCTGTCTCCTTGAGGTACTTTTTACCTTTCCTGAGGGAAAATCTCTTTTTCTGAGGTAAAATCACCCTCCTTGAGGTGAAAAATTCTCTTTCCTGAGGCAAAAAAGGCCTCTGCTGTGAGGTAAAATTGACCTTTCTTGAGTTAAAATCCTTCGAAGTGAAAAACTGTCTTCCTGGAGGTGAAAAACTCTCTTTCCCAAGGTAAAAATCCCCATTCCTGAAGTAAAATCTCTTCCCTGAGGCAAAAAAAAAGTGTTTTGTGAAGGAAAATTTACCTTTCTTGAGGTAAAAATATCTTTTCTGAGGTAAAAATACCTTTTCTGAGGTAAACCCCCCCTCCTCGAGGTAAATCAATCTCCTTGCCTGGAGCAAATGCACCCCCTGTGAGGTAAAATTCACCTTTTATGGTGCAAAAAATCCTTTTTCTGAGGTTAAATCCCCTTCTCTGATGTAAATATCCTACATTTTGAGGTAAATCCAGCTTTCTTGAGGTAAAACTCTCTTTTTTTGAGGTACGCCTTGCCATTTCTGAGGCAAACTTGCCCTTTTCTGAGGTCAAATCCCATCCCTAAGGTGAAAGGTTCTCTTTCTTGAGGTGAAAGTCCCTTTCCTGAGGGAAAAAAACTCTTTAGTGAGGTAAAATCGACCTTTCTGGAGGTAAAACTGCTTTTTCTGAGGAAAAATCTCCTCTGTGAGTTTCCTGAGATAAAATCTGCTCCCTGAGGTGGAAAAATCACCTCCCTGACGTGAAAAACCCTTTTCCTGAGGGAAAACCATCTTTTCAGTGAGGTAAAATTGATAGTATTGATAGTTATTGAGGTAAAGTCTCTTTTTTGAGGAAGAAACCCCTCCCTGAAGTGAAAAATCACCTCTGTGATGTGAAAAACCATTTTTCTGAGGGAAATTTTTTTTTGTGAGGTAAAACTGACCTTTCATGAGGCAAAATCTTGCGGGGGGGAGGATATAAAATTTCCTCCTTGATGTGAAAAATCACCTCCTTGATGTTAAAAACTCTTTCTGAGGTGAAAAATCTTTTCAGTGAGGTATAGTTGACCATTCCTGAGGTAAAAATCTCCATTTTTGAGAGAAAATCTCCTCCATGAGAGGAAAAATCATGTGTGTGATGTGAAAAAATCCTTTTCCTGAAGTAAGAAAATATTTTCTGTGAGGCAAGATCTATTATTATTGAGGTAAAACCTCCTTTTTTGAGGAAAAATGCTTGCGCTGAGGTGAAAAATCACCCCTGTGATGTGAAAAACCCTGTTTCTGAGGGAAAAAATCTTTTTGGTGAGGTAAAATGGACTATTCTTGACGTAAAATCTCCTTTTTTGAGATGAAATCACTTCCCTGATGTGTAAAAACCTCTTTTCCAAGAGGTAAAATCCCTGTTTCTGCGGTAAAAAGCGAGGGGGGCGCGCCCCCTTTAATGCCGAATGTGTTGCCCGCTTCCAAGATGGCGTGTTCCTAGGCAACAGTGTCCGACGCGGCCCGCTTCAAAGATGGCGGCTATTATCGGTTCCTATGGTGACCGCTTCAAAGATGGCGGCACCGGCAGCGCCTGCCCATGCAGGCGTCTCCGTCACGTGGCCGGAAGTACCGCTCTATCCACCGGCTCCTGAGGGGACTCGATGGTTTTGAGCAGCGAGCGGTGTTGACAGCCGGTACCGGAGGGGTTTTTGGGGAAAACGGGGGTGTGGGGGGCTCCCCCTTCACCCCCTCTTCCACCCGCAGGGGCTCCCGGTAAACCATGGCGCAGGCCCGGGGCGTCAACAGCATCCGGTTCAACCAGGACCAGAGTGAGTAGGGGAGACCTCAAAACCACCCGGAATAGACACCAAAACACCTTGAATAGACTTAGAAAGCCCCAGAACTGACCCCAAAACCTTTAAAGGGGACCAAAAAGCTGCAAGGGGGGGCCAAAACCACACAGAATTGACCCCCAGACCTCCAGGATTGACCCAAAACCCCTCCAAAGGTGCCCCGAAACCCCTAGAATGGACCCTAAAATCGTCAAAGGGGCCCCCAAACCCGCTACAATTGACCTAAAAACCCACACAGAGGCCTCCAAAACTCCAGAACTGACTGAAAAAAATCCTCAAAGGGGCCCCCAAGCCCCCAGAATTGACCGACAAAATCCTCAAGGGGGCTCCAAAACCTGCAGAGGGGACCCGAAACCCCCCAGAACTGACCCCAAAATCCTCAAAAGGGCCCCAACCCCCAGAATTAACTGGAAAACCCTCAAAAGGGAACTCAAAACATGTAGGGGGACACCAAACTCCCAAGAATTGACCCCCAAAACCCTCAAAGGGGCCCCAAAACCTGCTGAGGGGACCCAAAACCCCCAGAATTGACCCCCCAAACCCTCAAAGTCGTCCCCAAACTCCCAGAATTAAGTGAAATACCCTCAAAAGGGAACTCAAAACATGCAGGAGGGACACCAAACTTCCCAGAATCGACCCCAAAACCCTCAAGGGAGCCTCAGAATTGACCCAAAACCCTCAAAGGGGCCCCAAAACCACCAAAATTGACCCCAAAACCCCCAGAGTTGGCCCAAACCCCGACAAAACGGGGACTAAAATCCCCAGGATCCCCCCAAAATTCTCAAAAGGGACTCCAAAACTCTCATAATTGAACACAAAAATGTCTAGGGGGACCCCAAAACCCCCATAATTCACCCCAAACCCACCATAATTGACACCAAAACACTCATAATTGACCCCCAAGCCCCCATATCGACCCCCAAACTCCTCATACTGGACCCCAAAGCCCCATAATGATCCCCTAAACCCCTCAAAGGGTCCCCGAAAATCCCCATAATGACCCCCTAAACCTCCATATTTCACCCCAAAATCCTCATAATGACTCCTAAATCCCCCATAATTGATTCCAAAACCTTTATAATGGACCCCAAAACCCACATAATGACCCACAATCCCCCCCCAAAGACTCCAGAATCCTCAAAGGGAACCCCAAAAGCCCAGAATTCCCCCCCAAAACCCCATAATGATTCTCAGAACCCTCATAATTGACCCCCATCCTCATCATGAACCCCAAAACCCTCAAAGGGGACCCCAAAAGCCCCATTATGGTCCCCATAACGCTTGTAATTGATTTCAAAACCCTAATAATTGACTCCAAATCCCCATAATTGACCCCCAAGCTCCCATAATAACTTTCCAAATCTTGATAATAGACCCTAAAACCCTCATAATAGACCCCAAAGCCCTCAAAGGGGACCCAGAAATTCCCTTAATTCACCCCCAAACCCGCCTTTCCAGGCTGTTTCTGCGTGGCAATGGATTCTGGGGTGCGGATCTTCAACGTGGAGCCCCTGATGGAGAAAGGGCACTTGGGTGAGGGGTCATGCGATAATTTTGGAGTGTAACTCATCGATTTGGGGGGGTCTGAGGGTGTTTGGGGGGGTCTGAAGGTGTTTTGGGGGGTCCATTTTTGTGTGAGGGCCAGTTTTGGGTGACGGGGGGGCATTTTGGGGTCCATTTGAGGCTGCTGAGGGCTCTGGTTTTGTGGGGGGGAGCTATAGGGCCCCCCAATCTCTCTTTCCAGGCTAATAAGGAGTTTGGGGTGGGAGACAAGAGATTTGGGAGGGTCCTTAGAGTTTGGGTGGGACCTTAAGAGTTTGGGGGCCTTAAACCTTGAAGGGGGGACCCTAAATTTTTTGGGGGGCCCCTCAAATGTTGGGGATCCCCCTCGGATGTGGAGCAGGCAGGCAGCGTGGGGCCCCCAAATCTCTTTTTCCAGGCTTATAAGGATTTTGAGGTGGGAGACAAGAGATTTCAGGGTGTGCCTAGAGTTTGGGGTGCCCTAAATCTTGAAGGGGGAACCCTTAAATTTTGAGGGGGCCCTCAAATATTGGGGTCCCCCCCAGATGCGGAGCAGGTGGGCAGCGTGGGGCTGGCGGAGATGCTGAACCGCTCCAACCTCTTGGCTATCGTGGGCGGCGGGAGTCACCCCAAATTCCCCGATGTCTCAGGTTAGCCTCAAAAAAAAGGGGGTGTGAGGGGACCCCAAAAAATCTTGGGGCCCCCCATTATAGCCCCCCAAATTTTTAATCACAGTGTTGATTTGGGACGATGCGCGGGAAGGGAAGGACAAGCTGGTGCTGGAATTCACCTTCCCCAAACCCGTCTTGGCCGTGCGGATGCGCCCTGATAAGTGAGGGGGGACCCCAAAAGTGCTTCGAATCACCCCAAAAATAGGGATGTGAGGGGGGGGCGCCCCAAAACCCAGCTGGGGCCCCCCTGCCCCCCGTTTGTGTGCCCCAGGCTGGTGGTCGTGCTGCAGACTCGCCTCTACGTCTTCTCCTTCCCCCAAAACCCAACCAAGCTCTTCGAGTTCGACACCCGCGACAACCCTAAAGGTGGCGACTAGGGGCACTGGGGGAACTGGGAGGCACTGGAAGAGGGTTAGGTGGCACTGGAAGGCACTGGGAGAGTGTTAGGTGGGACTTGGGGGGAGTGGGAGGCACTGGAAGAGGGTTAGGTGGGACGGGGGTGGGGACTGGGAGGCGCTGGGAGAGGATTAGGGGGCACTGGGGGAGACTGGGTGAGGGTTAGGAGGGACCAGGGTGGACTGGGAGGCATTGGGAGATGTGTAGGTGGGACTGGGGGGGGGCTGGGAGGCACTGGGAGGAGTGTTGGGGGGGACTGGGGGGGGCTTAAGGGAAACTGGGATGAAGTGGGAGGCACTGGGAGGGGACTGGGGCCCAGTGTTTCCCTCCTCTCCCTCCAGGGATCTGTGATCTCTGTCCCAGTTTGGAGAAGGCCTTACTGGTTTTCCCGGGGCACAAGTGTGGGAGCCTCCAGTTAGTGGTGAGGGGGACTGGGGGATACTGGGAGGGACTGGGGAGCACTAGGAGGGACTGGAGGGTCACTGGGAGGGACTGGAGGGGAACTAGGTGTTACTGGTTCTTACTGGTCTGTATTGGTTTCAGGACCTGGGCTTGGCACAGGCAGCTCCCTGGGTGGCTGTTAGAGGTTTTTAATGGGCTTTAATGTTTTTTATTGGCTTTTAGTGGTTTTCCAGCCTGTGGGTTGAGTGCAGTTGGGCCCGTGGGTCTCTGTTCCTGTTTGTTACTGGTTCTTACTGGTCTGTACTGGTTTGAGGACCTGGGCTTGGCACAGGCAGGTCCCTGAGTGGCTGTTTTTAGTGGGCTTTAGTGTTTTTTATTGGCTTTTAGTGGTTTTCCAGCCTCTGGGTTGGGTCCAGGCGGGCCTGTGGGTGTCTGTTCCTGTTCGTTACTGGTTCTTACTGGTCTGTACTGGTTTGAGGACCTGGGCTCGGCACAGGCGGGGACGTCGGTGGCCCCAGTGACCATCAACGCGCACCAGAGCGAGGTCGGCTGCCTGGCCCTGTCCCCGCCGGGCGCGCTGGTGGCTTCGGCCTCGCGCCGGGGGACCCTCATCCGCCTCTTCTGCACCCAGAGCCGAGCGAGGGTGCTCGAGCTGCGACGGGGCACGGACCCTGCCACCCTCTACTGGTACGGGGTACTGGGGGCACTGGGAGCCACTGGGAGGGGACTGGAAGTGGAATATGATGGACTGGGGAACATTGGGAGGCTCTGGGAGGTACTGGGAAGGGACTGGGGAGCATTGGGAGGCACTGGGAGGGCACTGGATGGAATGGGGAGCACTGGGATGGGCTGGGAGGGCACTGGGATGGAATGGGGAGCACTGGGAGGCACTGGAAGGGGACTGGGAGGGCACTGGGATGATTTGGGAGGTATTGGGAGGCACTGGGAGGGGACTGGGATGGACTGGGATGCACTAGGAGGGCACTAGGGAGCATTGGGAGGCTCTGGTTTGTACTGGGAAGGGACTGGGATGGACTGGGAGGCACTAGAGTGCATTGGGAGGCTCTTGTTTGTACTGGGAAGGGACTGGGATGGACTGGGAGGCACTAGAGTGCATTGGGAAGCTCTGATTTGTACTGGGAGGCACTGGGAGGCTCTGGGGGGCACTGGGAGGGAGTAGGGTTCTACTGGGAAGGACTAGGATATACTGGGAGGCGTTGGGAGGGAACTGGGAGGCACATGAAGGCATTGGGAGTGGAATATGATGGACTGGGGAGTATTGGGAGGTACTGGGAAGGCACTAGGAGGAGACTGGGAGGCACTGGAATGGACTGGGGAGCACTGGGAGGCACTGGGATGGACTGAGATGCACTGGGAGGTACTGAGGAGGCACTGGGGAGCACTAGGATGGACTAGGGAGCACTGGGGGTCACTGGGAAGGGCCTGGTGGTGGGAACTGGTCTGTACTGGTCCATACTGGTCTATACTGGTCCATACTGGGAGCAGCCTGGCGTTCAGCCCTGACTCGGCCTTCCTGAGCGCCACCAGCGACAAAGGCACCGGCCACGTCTTTGCCCTGAGGGAGACGCGGCTCAACCGGCGCTCGGCGTGAGCTACTAGGAGCACTGGGAGCACTGGGACACACTGGGAGAGGGTTAGGAGGGACTGGGAGGCACTGGGAGAGGGTTAGGCGGCACTGGGGGGACTGGGAGGCATGGGGAGAGGGAACTGAGAGACACTGGGAGCACTGGGAGGTGTAACTGGGAGGGACTCAAGGGCACTGGGAGGGACTGGAGGGGGAACTGGGAGCACTAGGAGTTCTGGGAGCACTGGGAGAGTGAACTGGGAGGCACTGGGAGTATTGGGAGCACTGGGAGGGGGAACTGGGAATCACCGGGAGTACTGGGAGGGACTGGAGGGGCACTGGGAGGCACTGGGAGGGGGAACTGGAGACTCTGGGAGTACTGGAAGCACTGGGAGGGTGAACTGGGAGATACTGGGAGTACTGGGAGGGAGTGGATGGTACTGGAGGGGGCACTGGGAGGGACTGGAGGGCACTGGGAGGGACTGGTCCATACTCGTCCACAGTTGCCTTTAGTGGTTTATTGTAGCCTATACTGGTCCATAGTGGTTTGTACTGGTTTATGCTGGTCCACGCTGGTCTGGTGTGGCCGTACTGGTCTATATAGTGGCCCATACTGGTCTGTAGTGGTCTGTACTGGTTTGTATACTACTCTGTACTGCTCTGTACTGGTCCGTACTGGTCCATAGTGACCTGTACTGGTCTATATAGTGGTCCATACTGGGCTGTAGTGGTCTGTACTGGTTTATACTGCTCTGTACTGGTCCATAGTGACCTGTACTGGTTGGTCTATATAGGGGTCCATACTGTTCGGTAGTGGTCTATACTGGGCTGTACTCATCTGTAGTGATCCGTACTGGTCTGTAGTGGTTTGTACTGGTCTATACTGTTTTGTACTAGTCCATAGTGACCTGTACTAGTCTATATAGTGGTCCATACTGGTCTGTACTGGCCTATATACTGGTCCATAGTGGTCTCTACTGGTCCGTATTGGTCTGTATTGGTCTATAGTGACCTGTACTGGTCTATATAGTGGTCCATGCTGGTCTGTAGTGGTCTGTACTGGTCTATATAGTGGTCCATGCTGGTCTGTAGTGGTCTGTACTGGTCTATATAGTGGTTCATACTGGTTTACACTGATCTCTATTGGTCTATATAGTAGTCCATACTGGTTTGTAGTGGTCTGTACTGGCCCATAGTGACCTATACTGGTCTATATAGTGCTCCATACTGGTCCATAGTGACCTGTACTGGTCTATGTAGAGGTCCATACTGTTTCGTACTGGTCTGTATGCTCTGTACTGGTCCATACTGGTCTGTACTGGTCCGTACTGGTCTGTACTGGTCGCGCAGGCTGGCGCGGGTGGGCCCGGTGGGGCCGGTGCTGGGTCCCTACGTGGAGTCGCAGTGGTCGCTGGCCACCTTCTCGCTGCCCGGAGAGGCCCTCGCGCCCTGCGCCTTCAGCACCGCCGGACGCAGCCCCCGCGCCGTCGTGGGTGAGACCCCAAAACCCACCGTGAACCCCCCAAATCCACCCCCTGTGCCCCAAAACCCACCGTGAACCCCCCAAATCCACCCCCTGTGCCCCAAAACCCACCCTGAACCCCCCAAATCCACCCCCTGCACCCTTAATTCCCAACCTGCACCCCAAAAAACATCTTTTCATCCCCAATATCCCAAGCCCGGACCCCCAACGCCAACCCTGAAACCCAAAATCTACCCCCTGAACCACCAAATCTGCCCCCTGCACCTCAAAACCCACCTTGAACCCCCAAACCTCAGCCCTGCACCCCCAGTTCCCAACCTGGGCCCCAAAAAACATCCTTTCAGCCCCAAAATCCCAACCCTGCACCCCCAGCACCAACCCTGAAACTTCAGATCCACCTTTTGTACCCCAAAATCTATTCCTTGAACCCCTAAAACGCACCCTGAATCCCCAAATCCACCTTTTGCACCCCAAAAGCTACACCTTGAACCCCCAAATCCTGATCCTGAACCCCAAAATCCACTTTATATGCCCCAAAATTCCAACCTTGAACCCCCATATCCACCCTGAACCCCAAAATCCACCTTTAGCAAACCAAAATTTTAATCCTGAACCACCAGATCCACCCTGAACCCCAAAATCCACCTTTCTTGCTCCAAAATCTACACCCTGAACCCCCAAATCCTGACCCTGAACCCCAAAATCCACCTTTTGCGCCCCCAAATCCACTTTTTGTGCCCTAAAATCCACCTTTTGTGCCCCAAAATCTACTTCCTGAACCTCCAAATCCCAACCCTGAGTCCAAAAATCCACCTTTTAACCCCCAAAATCCCAACCCCGGACCCTCAGTGCCAACCCTGAAACCCCAAATCCACCTTTTGCACCCCAAAATCCCAACCCCAGACCCCCAAATCCTGATTCTGAACTCCCATAATCCACCCTGAACCCTAAAACTCCAATCCTGAACCCCATAGTCCACTCACTGCACCCCCAAATCCTTCCCTATGAGTGCCAAAACCCCAATCCCAAACCCCATAATCCACTCCCTGCACCCCAAAATCCACCCTTGAACCCCAAAACCTCAATCCCAAACCCCATAGTCCACTCTCTGCACCCCTAAAGCCACTCCCTGCACCCCAAAATCCATTCCCTGCACGCCCCAAATGCACCCCTGTACCCCAAAACTCCAATCCTGTACCCCGTAATCCACTCCTTGCACCCCTAAATCCACTCCTACACCCCAAAAATCCCCCCTTGAACCCCAAAACCCCAATCCTGAAGCTCATAATCCACTCCCTGCACCCTTAAATCCACCCCTACACCCCAAAATCCACCCTTGAACCCCAAAACCCCAACCCCAAACCCCCAAATCCATCCCCTGCACCCCTAAATCCCCTTGAACCCCAAACTCCCAATCCTGAAACACATAATCCACTCCCTGAATGCCTAAATCCCCCGTTCACCCCAGAATCCACCCTTGAATCCCAAAACCCCACCCCTGAACCCCCAAATCCACCCCCTGCGCCCCTAAATCCACTCCTTGCACCCCAAAATCCACTCTTGACCCCTAAAACCCCAATCCCAAACCCCATAATCCACTCTCTGCACCCCTAAATCCACCCCTGAACCCCAGAACTCCAATCCTGAACCCCATAATCCACTCCTTGCACCCCTAAATCCACTCCCTTCACCCCAAACTCACCCCTGAACCCTAAATTCCCCCCCTGAAACCCCAAACTCCCCTCAGCCGTGTGCGGCGACGGCTCCTTCCACAAATACGTCTTCAGCCCCGATGGGAACTGCAACCGCGAGGCCTTCGACGTTTTCCTCGACATCTGCGACGACGATGACTTCTGAGACCCCCCGAAACCCCTGGGGTCACCCCAAAACCCCCCACGTCCTCCCAAAAACTTTGGGGACATCCCCCGTTTCCCCCCAAAACCTTGGGAACTCCCATTAAATTCCTTGGATCCCATCAAGCTTCTCCCAGCTCGATGTTTGGGGGCCCCCCCTAAATCTTGGGGACCTCCTGAACCCATTGACTGAAGGGGTTTTGGGGGGGTCTGGTGTGGGTTTTGGGGTCCCCTCATGGGTTTGGGGTGCTCAGGTGGTGCTTTTCGGGTCCCTTGAGGGTTGGGGGTGTGAGGTGGAGCTTTTGGGGTCCCCTGAGGGTTTTGGGGAGGCTGAGGTGGAGCTTTTGGGGTCCTCTGAGGGTTTGAGGGGGCTGAGGTGGAGTTTTTGGGGTCCCTTGAGGGCTTTGGGGGGTTGAGGTGGAGTTTCTGGGGTCCCTTGAGGGTTTGGGTGGGATGAGGTGGAGCTTTTGGGGTCCCCTGAGGGTTTGGGGGGGGGGTGGGTTTTGGGGTTCCTGGGGGCTCAGAGACACATAAATGGGGGCAGAGACTCCCCAAAAATGGGGACTGAGAACCCCAAAATGGGTTTGGGGACCCCAAAACTGAGCCCAGAGACCCTGAAAAAGCTTGAGGACCCCCAAACGTGGGCTCAGTGCCCCTCCAGATCAACAGAGACCCCGAAGATGGGACCAGACACCCCCAAAATGGGGCCAGAGACCCAGACACAAGCAATGGGGTCCTAGAGGGATCCTGGGGGGGGTCTGGTGGTTGTAGAAGGGTCCTGGGGGACTTTGGGGCATTCTGGTGGTCCCAGATGGGTCCTGGGGGGCTTTGGGGGGTTCTGAGGGGGGTTCTGGGTGTCATAGAGGGGTCTGAGGGGATTTCTGGGGGTCCTGGGAGTTCTAGAAGAGTTCTGGCGGGCTTTGGGGGGGTTCTGAGGGAGGTCCTGAGGGTCCTAGATGGATCCTGGGGGTCCTAGGGGGATTTAGGAGGGTTCTTGGGATCCTAGATGGATCCTGGGGGGCTTTTTGGGGGTCTCTGGGGGTCCTAAATGGGTTCTGGGGGTCATGGAGGGGTCCTGGGGGGCTTTGGGGGGGTCCTAGGGGCCCTAGATGGATCCTGGGGATTCTAGAGGGGTCCTGGGGGTCCTCAGGGGGGTTCTGGGGGGCTGAAAGAGAACGGAGCGTCACCTCCCAAGAATTCTCATCCCCCAACTCTCAAACCTTCTGAAAATTCACATTTTGGCAGCACAGAAATTCCAGGGACATTTTATAACGAGCGTCAAATCATTTCAGGGGATGAAAAAGTGGAACCAGGGGTTGGTTTATTCCAACCTTGAGAGAAGTTGTGAAGTTTTCAGGTGGAGCTTCATGCCGGGACCATCAAGGAGAAACTTCTAGAAGCCCCTGAAGTGTCTGAGATGTTTGGTGGGACTGCAGTTAGAGGAGAAGAGCAAGCAGAACGTGTCGTTTCCCTCGTTTCCACTCAGCCCTCAAAACTCATCTCATTAATTAGTTCAAGGAGAGGTGGAAGAAGTTGAAGAAGAAGAGAAGATGACACGCGGAGGGTTTTGGATCCTCTCGGAGCCGATCATCGCTTCAGGTAGATCTCGCATCTCCTCATTTCCTCTAGAGCCCCTTCACGGCCTTCTAGAAGCCCTAGGAACCCTCTAGAGCCTCCTGGGACCCGTTTAAGACCTTCTGGGGCCATTGTAGGAGCCCCAGGAACCCTCTAGATCTACATGGGACCCCTTTTAGGGCCTTCTGGGACCATTCTCCGAGTCCCAGGAACCCTCTAGATCTAACTGAGATCCGTTTAGGTCCTTCTAGGACCCTGGTAGGAGCCCCAGGAACCCTCTAGATCTACCTGGGACCCCATTAGGTCCTTCTAGGACCCTGGTAAAAGCCCGAGGAACCCTGTAGATCTACCTGGGACCCGTTTAGGTCCTTCTAGGACCCTTGTAGGAGCCCCAGAAACCTTCTAGATCTACCCGGGACCCCATTAGGGCCTTCTAGGACCATTGTAGGAGCCCCAGGAACCCTCTACAACTACCTGGGACCCCTATAGTTCCTTCTAGAACCCTTCAAGGAGCCACACGAACTCTCTGGATCTACCTGGGACCATTTTAGGTCCTTCTAGGACCATTCTCGGAGCCCCAGGAACCCTCTAGATCTACCTAGGACCCCTTTAGGGCCTTCTAGGACCCTTCTCGGAGCCCCAGGAACCTTCTTGATCTAACTGAGATCCCTTTAGGTCCTTCCAGGACCCTGGTAGGAGCCCCAGGAACCCTCTAGATCTACGTGGGACCCTTTAGGTCCTTCTAGGAGCCTTGTAGGAGCCCCAGAAACCTTCCAGATAGACCTGGGACCCCTCTAGGGCCTTCTAGGACCATTGTAGGTGCCACAGGAACGCTCTAGATCTATCTGGGACCCCTTTAGGGCCTTCTAGGCCCCTCGTAGGAGATCGAGGAACTCTCTAGGTCTACCTGGGATCCCTTTAGGTTCTACTGGAAGCCTTATAGAAGCCCCAGGAATCCTCTACATCTACCTGGGACCCCTTTAGTTCGTTCAAGGACCCTTGTAGTAGCCCCAGGAACCCTTTAGATCTATCTGGGACCCATTTAGGTTGTTCTAGGACCCTCGTAGGAGCCTGAGGAACCCTCTAGATCTAGCTTGGACCCCTTTTAGGTCCGTCTAGTACCCTTGTAGTAGTCCCAGGAACCCTCTAGATCTACCTGGGACCCCTTTTAGGTCCTTCTAGGACCCTCTTGGAGTTCCAGGAACCCTCTAGATTAACCTGGGACCCATTTAGCGTTTTCTAGGACCCTTGTAGGATCCCCAGGAACCCTCTAGATCTACCTAGGATGCCTTTAGAATTTTTTAGTACCCTTGTAGGAGCCCCAGGAACCCACTAGTTTTGCCTGGGACCCTTTAGGGCCTTCTAGTAACCTTGTAGGAGCCCCAAGAACCCTCTAGATCTACCTGAGACGACTTTAGGTTATTCTAGGACCCTTGTATGAACCCCAGGAACCCTCTAGATCAACCCATTATGTCCTTCTAGGACCCTTGTAGGAACACCAAGAAACCCTCTCGACCTACCTGTGACCCCTTTTAGGTCCTTCTAGGACTGTCGTAGGAGCCCCAGGAACTGTCTGGATCTACCTGGGACCCCTTTAGGGTCTTCTAGGACCCTTGTAGGAGACCCAGAAACCCTCTAGTTCTGCCTCGGACCTGGTTAGATCCTTCTAAGACCCTTGTAGTAACCCCAGGAACCCACTAGTTTTACCTGGGACCCCATTTAGGTTCTTCTAGGACCCTTGTAGGAGCCGCATGAACCCTCTAGATCCACCTGGGACCTATTTAGGTCCTTCTAGGACCCTCGTAGGAGCCCCAGAAACCCTCTGATCTACCTGGGACCCCTTATAGGTCCTTCTAAAACCCTTGTATGAGTCACAGGAACCCTTCAGATCTACCTGGGACCCCTTTAGGTCCTTTTAAGCCCATTGTAGGAGCCCCAGGAATGCTCTAGATCTACCTGGGACCAATTTAGGTCTTTCTATGGGCCTTTTACGAGCTTCAAAAACCCTCTAGATCTACCTGAGACCCCTTTTAGGTCCTTCTAGGACCCTTGTTGGAGCTTCAGGAACTGTCTAGATCTACCTGGGACCCCTTTCAAAGTTTTCCAGAACCGTTATAGGAACACCAGGAACCCTCTAGATCTACCTTGGACCACTTTAGATCCTTCTAGCACTATTGTATGTCCCCCAGGAACCCTCTAAATCTACCTGGGACCCCATTCGGTCCTTATAAGAACCTTATAGGAGCCGCATGAACCCTCTAGGTCTTCATGGGACCCATTTAGGTCATTCTAAGACCCTTGTAGGAGCTCCAGGAACCCTCTAGATCTACCAGGGACCTCTTTTAGGTCCTTCTAGTACCTTCGTAGGAGTCCCAGGAACCGTCTAGATCTACCTGGGACCCCTTTTAGGTCCTTCTAAGACCCTCTCGGAACCCCAGGAACCCTCTAGATACAGCTGGGACCCATTTAGAGTTTTCTAGTACCCTTGCAGGAGCCTCAGGAACCCTCTAGATCTACCTGGGACCCCTTTAGAGTTTTCTAGGACCATTTTAGGAGCTCAGCAACCCTCTAGATCTACCTGGCACCGTATTTAGGACCTTCTAGTACCCTTGTAGGAGCCCCAGGAACTCTTTAGATCTACCTGGGACCACTTTAGGGCCTTCTAGGACCCTTGTAGGAGCCCCAGAAACCCTCTAGTTGTACCTGGGACCCCATTAGGTCCTTATAAAACCCTTGTAGTAGTCGCAGGATCCCTCTAAATCTACCTGGGACCCCTTTAGGTCTTTCTAGAGGCCTTGTAGGAGCCCCAGGAACCCTCTAGATCTACCTGGGGACCATTTTAGGTCTTTCTAGTACCCTTGTAGGAGGCCCAGGAACCCTCTCGACCTACCTGGGACCCCTTTAGAGAATCCTAGGACGCTTGTAGGAGCCCAGGAACCCTCTAGATCTAGCTGGGATGCCATTAGGTCCTTATAACACCCTTGTAGGAGCCCCAGGAACCCTCTAGATCTACCTGTGACCCCTTTAAGTCCTTTTAGGACCCTTCTAAGAGCCCTATAAACACTCTAGTTCTACCTGGACCTGGTTATGTCCTTCTTGGACCTTTGCAGTAGCCCCAGGAGCCCTCTAGATCTACATGGGGACCATTTAGGGCCTACTAGGACCCTTGTAGGAACCCCAGGAATCCTCTAGATCGACCTTGGACCCATTTAGGTCCTTCTAGGACCCGTGTAGGAGCGCTAAGAACCCTCTAGATCTACATCTGACCCATTTAGGTATGTCTAGACTGTTGTAAGAGCCCCAAGAACCCTCAAGATCTACCTGAGACCCCTTTAGGTCCTTCTAGGACCCTTGAAGGAGCCCTAAGAACCCTCTAGATCTACCTCTGACCCATTTAGGTATGTCTAGACCTTTGTAGGAGCCTCAAGATCTACCTGAGACCCCGTTAGGTCCTTCTAGGACCTTTGTAGGAGCCTCAGAAACCCTCTAGATCTACCTGGGAACCATTTTGTTCGTTCTAGGACCCTCGTAGGAGCCCCAGGAACGCTTTACATCTACCTTGGATCCCTTTTAGATCTTTCTAGAACCCTTGTAGGAGTCCCAGGAACCCTCTAGATCTACCTGGGACCCCTTTAGGTCTTTTTAGGACCCTTGTAGGAGTCCCAGGAACCCTCTAGATCTACCTGGGACCCCTCTAGGTCCTTCGAGGACCCTCGTAGGAGCCCCAAGAACCCTCTAGATCTATACTGGCACCCCTTTTAAGTCCTTTTAGTACCCTTGTAGGAGCCCCAGGAACACTCTCGATCTCCCTATGACCCCTTTTAAGTCCTTCTAGTACCCTTGTAGGTGGGCCAGGAGCCCTGTAGATCTACCTGGGACACCTTTAGGTTCTTCTAGGACCCTGGTAGGAGCCCCAGGACCCCTTTATATCTACCTGGAACCACTTTAGGTCTTTCTAGGACCCTTGTAGGAGCCCCAGGAACCCTCTAGCTCTACCTGGGACCCCATTAGGTCCCTGTAAGACCCTTGTAGGAGACACATGAACCCTCTAGGTCTTCATGGGACCCGTTTAGGTCATTCTAAGACCCTTGTAGGAGCCCCAGGAACCCTCTAGATCTAACTGGGACCCCTTTTAGGTCCTTCTAGTACCCTTGTAAGAGCCCCAGGAACCCTCTAGATCTACCTGGGATCCATTTAGAGTTTTCTAGGACCATTGTAGGAGCTCAGGAACCTTCGAGATCTACTTGGGACCCCATTTAGGACCTTCTAGGACCCTTGTAGGAGTCCCAGGATCCCTCTAGATCGAACTGGGACCTACTTATCACCTTCTTGGCCCATTGTAGGAGCCCCAGGAATCCTCTAGATCTACCTAGGACCCCTTTTAGGTCCTTCTAGGACCCTCCTTGAGCCCCAGGAACCCTCTAGATCTACCTGGGACCAATTTAGAGTTTTCTAGGACGCTTTTAGGAGCCTCAGTAACCCTCTAGATCTACCTAGGACCCCCTTAGAGTTTTCTAGAACCCTTCTAAGAACCTCAGTAACCCTCTAAATCTACCTAGGACCCCTTTAGGTCCTTCTAGTAACCTTGTAGGAGCCCAAGGAACCCTCTACCTTGGTCTCCATTTAGGTGTTTTAGGACCCTTGTAGAAGACCGAGGAACTCTTCTAGATCTACCTGGGATCCCTTTAGGTTTTTCTGGAAGCCTTATAGGAGCCCCAGGTACCCTCTACTTCTACCTGGGACCTCTTTAGGTCGTTCAAGGACCCTTGTAGTATCCCCAGGAATGCTCTAGATCTACCTGGGACAACTTTAGGGCCTTCTAGGGGCCTTGTAAGAGCCCCAGGAACTCTCTAGGTCTGCCTGGGACCTCTTTTAGGTCCTTCTAAGACCTTTGTAGAAGCCATAGGAAACCCTCTAGATCTACCTGGGACCTCTTTAGGGCCTTCTAGGACCCTTCTCGGAGCCCCAGGAACCTTCTTGATCTAACTGAGATCCCTTTAGGTCCTTCCAGGACCATGGTACGAGCCCCATGAACCCTCTAGATCTACCTGGAACCCCTTTAGATCCTTCTAGGAGCCTTGTAGGAGCCCCAGAAACCTTCCAGATCTACCCGGGACCCCTTTAGGGCCTTCTAGGACCATTGTAGGAGCCCCAGGAACCCTTGAGATCTACCTGGAACCCCTTTAGGTCCTTCTAGGAGCCTTGTAGGAGTCCCAGAAACCTTCCAGATCTACCCGGGACCCCTTTAGGGCCTTCTAGAACCATTGTAGGAGCCACAGGAACTCTCTAGATCTACCTGGGACCCCTTTAGTTCATTCAAGGACCCTTGTTGTAGCCCCAGTAATCCTCTACATCTACCTTGGACCCCTTTTAGGTCCTTCTAGGACTGTCGTAGGAGTCCCAGAACTCCCTAGATCTACTAGAGACCCCTTTTAGGTCCTTCTAGTACCCTCTATTAGGAGTCCCAGGAACCCTCTAGATTAACCTGGGACCCATTTAGCGTTTTCTAAGAACCTTGTAGGATCCCCAGAAACCCTCTAGATCTACCTAGAACGCCTTTAGAATTTTCTAGGACCCTTGTAGGAGGCCCAGGAACCCTCTAGACCTACCTGGGACCCCTTTAGGTCCTTCTGTGAACCTTGAAGGTGCCCCACGAACCCTCTAGATCTACCTGGGACCCCTTTTAGCACCTTCTACGACAATTGTCGGAGCTTCAGGAACCGTCTAGATCTACCTGGGACCTCTTTAGGATTTTCTAAGTCCCTTGTAGGAGCCACAGGAACCCTCTCGACCTACCTGGGACCCCTTTTAGGGCCTTCTAGGACCCTCGTAGGAGACCCAGAAACGCTCTAGTTCTGCCTGGGACCTATTTAGGTCGTCCTAAGGCTCTTGTAGTAGCCCCAGGAACCCACTAGTTTTACCTGGGACACTTTAGGGCCTTCTAGGACGCTTGTAGGAGCCCCAGGACCCTCTAGATCTACCTCTGACCCATTTAGGTCTGTCTAGGACCCTTGTAGGAGTCCCAAGAACCCTCTAGATCTACCTGAGATGACTTCAGGTTATTCTAGGACCCTTGTATGAACCCCAGGAACCCTGTAGATCTACATTGCAACCCTTTAGGACCTTCTAAGACCCTTGTAGGAACACCAGGAAACCCTCTCGACCTACCTGTGACCCTTTTTAGGTCCTTCTAGGACTGTCGTAGGAGCCCCAGGAACTGTCTGGATCTACCTGGGACCCCTTTAGGGTCTTCTAGGACCCTTGTAGGAGACCCAGAAACCCTCTAGTTCTGCCAGGGACCTGGTTAGATCGTTCCAAGACCCTTGTAGTAACCCCAGGAACCCACTAGTTTTACCTGGGACCCCATTTAGGTTCTTCTAGGACCCTTGTAGGAGCCACATGAACCCTCTAGATCCACCTGGGACCCTTTTAATTCTTTCTAGGACCCTAATAGGAGCCCCAGGAACCCTCTAGATCTACCTGGGACCCCTTTAGGTCCTTTTAAGCCCATTGTAGGAGCCCCAGGAACCCCCTTGATCTAACTGGGACCCCTTAAGGTCCTTCGAGGACCCTCTTGGAGTCCAAGGAACCCTCTAGATCTACCTGGAACCCCACTGGGTCCTTATAAAACCCTTGTACTAGCCCAGGAACCCTCTAGATATAACTGGGACCCCCTTAGGTCCTTCTAGGACCCCTGTAGGAGCCCCAGGAACCCTCTAGATCTACCTGGGACTGGGAGGGGTCCTGCACTTGGGGCACAACAACCCTAAGCCGAGGTACAAACTAGGAGAAGCCTGGCTGGAAAGCTGCCAGGAGGAGAAGGACCTGGGGGTGCTGGTTGACAACCGACTGAACATGAGCCAGCAGTGGCCCAGGTGGCCAAGAAGGCCAATGCCATCTTGGCCTGTATCAGAAACGGCGTGACCAGCAGGACCAGGGAGGTTATTCTCCCCCTGTACTCAGCACTGGTGAGACCGCAGCTCGAGTACTGTGTTCAGTTCTGGGCCCCTCACCACAAGAAGGATGTTGTGGCTCTGGAGCGAGTCCAGAGAAGAGCAACGAAGCTGGTGAAGGGACTGGAGAACAAATCTTATGAGGAGCGGCTGAGAGAGCTGGGGTTGTTTAGCCTGGAGAAGAGGAGGCTGAGGGGAGACCTTATTACTCTCTACAACTACCTGAAGGGAGGTTGTGGAGAGGAGGGAGCTGGCCTCTTCTCCCAAGTGACAGGGGACAGGACGAGAGCGAATGGCCTCAAGCTCCGCCAGGGGAGATTTAGGCTTGAGATTAGGAAAAAGTTCTTCACTGAGAGGGTGGTTAGGCATTGGACGGTCTGCCCAGGGAGGTGGTTGAGTCACTGACCCTGGAGGTGTTTAACGTTAGGGTAGACGAGGTGCTTAGGAGCATGATTTAGGGATTGGTGGGAATGGTTGGACTCGACGATCCAGTGGGTCTCTTCCAACCTGGTCATTCTGTGATTCTGTGATCCATGATCCAGTTCTTCTATGAACATCCCATGATGCAGAACTTCTATAAACCTTCTCTGACTGCTCTCCTTAGTTACTCCTCTATGACTCAACTCTTCTCTCAGCTGACCCTTCTCATACCCAAGATTTCTGGTTCTCTTCCATGACTCAACCGTTTATGACCCTGCCCATCTAGGACCCAATTCTTCTATAACTGCAGGAAGCTGAGTGAGAGCCTTGGCTTCTCCCATAACCCTACAGGCCAGTACTTGGAATTACATGGAATAACTGCTGTGATTCTGATTCAGCAATGTCAAAGTGTTCATGGCACCAGTGTCATTGTAGCCAAAGGCAGATCTGCCTTTCCAGGGCCTGGGGGTCAGGGCTTGGCCTTTCTGCTTCATCCATCAAACCCAGGCTTTTCTCAGCATCACAGCTGCCTGCACAGCGCCTTTGCATTCCTGCACTCATGGCCTCTAATTCTTGGCTCTAACGAGTCCCTGGGGAGGCTTTGTCACTAACAGTCACCACTGAGACCACTGGAGACTCAAGGAATTTTGAGATTTGCTTTTGATTCCTTGACATGTTTCTTCAATCTCCTTTCAGCAGTGATCATTCAGTTAGTCCACCCTGGGTCTAATTAAATTACAGATAGACTTAACAAGCTCTTTCTCTTCCTACTGTTTTCTAAAGGTCTTCAAGACTTGCACAGCTCCTCGGTGTAATTTCCCAGTGTGCTTAAAGAGAAAGATTTTAAAATGCACCTAAGAAAATTATGCTTAATTTTAAAGTTTCTATTTCCATACTTTTCAGAATCATAGGATGGTTTGGGTTGAAAGAGACCTTAAAGCCCATCCAGATCCACCCCTCTTGCCATGGGCAGGGACACCTCCCACTGGACCAGGCTGCTCAAGGTTCCATCCAAGCTGGCCTTGAACATCTCCAGGGAGGGGGCAGCCACAGCTTCCCTGGGCAATCTGGGAAACAGCCCTACCCCCTTCTTTATGAAGAATTTCTTCCTAACGTCTAATTTCAATCTTCCCCCTTCCAATTTAAATCTAGTCCCCTTATTCCTATCCCTCCATTCCCTTGTAAAACGTCCCTCCCCGGCCTTCTTGATGACCCATGTCATATATGGGATGGATGCCACAGGGTCTCCCTGAAGCCTTCTCCTGTCCAGGCTGAGGAAATTCCATGACAATATCAATATTTCTTTAGAAAATCCCTTTTGAAAGGACTTGGGATTGGTGGAGGTCTCTTGTGAATGAGGACAAGCAGGTGTCCTGGTGTCTGGGTCAATCTCCTCAGGGCAATCCTCAGCCAGCCCGGGCTCTTACGGCTCTACCCATGGAAAGGTTTTTTGACTTTTAAACTATCAGTAGTTTAAAAGGTAAAAGAAACACGATAAAAATCAGCATAATCCAAAACGAAACCCAATTTTAATGCCATCCATCCCTTGCCACCTCCTTCAAGCAGACTGGCACCCCACCAGTCTGCCACCACCCATCACCCGGAATACTGCGTTCAGTTCTGGGCCCCTCAGCACAAGAAGGATGTTGAGGCTCTGGAGCGAGTCCAGAGAAGAGCAACGAAGCTGGGGAAGGGGCTGGAGAACAGGCCTTATGAGGAGCGGCTGAGAGAGCTGGGGGTGTTTAACCTGGAGAAGAGGAGGCTGAAGGGAGATCTCATTGCTCTCTATAACTACCTGAAAGGAGGTTGTGGAGAGGAAAGTGATGGACTCTTCTCCCAAGTGATAGGGGACAGGACAACTGGGAATGGCCACGAGCTCCACCAGGGGATATTTAAACTGGACATTAGGAAAAAAAAAAATTCACAGAAGTGAACAGGCTGCCCAGGGAGGTGGTGGATTCACCTTCCCTGGAGGTGTTTAAGGCACGGGTGGAAGGAGTGCTGAGGGGCATGTTTTAGTGTTTAATAGGAAGGGTTGGACTCGATGGTCCAGTGGGTCTCTTCAATCCTGGTTATTCTATGATTCTATGATTCTATGAAATGTCACTGATGTCTCAATAGTCACAGATGTCAGAGTTGTCACTGATGTCATGATAGTCACAAACATCACAGATATCATTGATGTCACAATAGTCACAAAGGTCCCAGATGTTACTTAAGTCACAATCTTCAGAGACATCACAGATATAAGAGATACCATAGATGTCACAAATGTCACAGAAGTCACAAATGTAACTGGTGTCACAATCATCACAGACATCACCAATGTCAAGGATGTCAGATTTGTCACAGACGTCATAGATTTCACTGATGTAACAATTGTCGGAGACATCATAGATGTCACATTTGTCACTGATGTCACAATAGTCACAGATGTCACAGTTGTCATAAATGTCATTGATGTTGCAATTGTCACAGATGTCACAGACGTCAAAGACGTCACAGATGTCACTGACATCACAGTAGTCACAGACGTCACAGGTGTCATTGATGTCACAATAGACACAGAGGTAACAAATGTCACTGATGTCACAGTCGTCACAGACTTCACATAGGTCACTGATGTTACAAAAGTCACAGACGTCACTGTTGTCACAATAGTAACAAAATTCACAAGTATCACTGATGTCACAATCGTCACAGGCATCAACGGCATCACACATTTCACTGATGCAGACAATCGTCACAGACTTCATAGATGTCACTGATGTCACAATAGTCACTAATGTCAGAGACGTCACTGATGTCACAATAGTCACAGACATCACAGATGTCACTGATGTCACAATCGTCACTCATGTCACATACTCCACAAATGTAAATGATGTCACTATTGTCACAGATGTCACAGACAGCCCAGATGTCTCAAGTCAAAATATTCACACATGTAACAAATGTCACTGATGCCAGAACCGTCACACGTGACAGACGTCACATGCCACTGATGTTAAAATCATCACAGATGATACAGACATCAAAAATGTCACTGATGTCACAATAGTCAGAGACATCACAGATGTCACTCATGTCACAATCGTCACAGACATCAGAGATATCACTGATGTTACAATAATCACAGGCATCACAGATGTCACAAATTCTCATTTTTACTGATTTGACTTTCCCAGCCAGTTGTTTTTACCACATGCCATGATCCCGGATCCGCGCACTCCTTAATCCTCTTCCCAAGTCCAGCTCTCTCCAGCTGCTGTGTCCCGCCCTCGATGCCTGCTCTGAAGCATCATTGGTGATGGAGTCACCCAGGTGGGGCAATTACATACTGGTATATATTTACAATAAAAAAATTCAGACTGTTGGCCTTAGAAATGGTGCTTTCAGCCTTAAAATGAGTATTTGAAGCTCAAAAAGAGAGGCTTGGGAAAAAAAAACCATAAGGATTTTGACCCCCAAAATGAGGTTTTGAGACTCAAAGGGGTAGTTTCCACCCATTCTCGAGCTCTGGGCTCTCCCCAGCCCTCCCCTCCCGCTGCGGGCATGAAGGTCACACCTCATGGTGTTGATCCCTAACTCCATCCTGGCAGACCTCCTCCAGCTCCTCTCCAGTTTCTCCACTTTCCTTTTGAAATGTGAGACTCACTGGGTCCTGTGGCATCGTCCTGGTGCCAGAAGAGTGAGGGCAGCGATTGTCTCCTTTGCCCAGCATCGAAAGTTGCTGCCTCTGCTCCTTCCAGTGAGTGTCTAGGGGTGGGCAAGAAGTTGTCAGGGGGACACAGGCAGGAGAGCTGATCCCGGCTGAGCAGAGGGAGATCCCATAACATAGATGCCACGCTCAGTGATAAAAGGTGTTCCAGAAGAAAAAAGAAGTGGAAACAGTTATCATTCAAGGTGACAGGTGGTGGTAGACTGGTGAGGTGTTAGTCTGCCTGAGGGAAGTGGCAAGTGCTTTTGTTTTGATTTATGTTGGGTTTTTTGGGTTTTTTTTCTTTTACTTGTTAAGCCAGGTTTAGCTCAATCCACCACTTAAAAAGCTCCATTTCCATGGAGCAGCATGGGCAGAGACCTGGATGGCTGAGGATTGCCCTGAGAACATGGACCTGGGCACCAGGATGCTTGCTTGTCCTCGCTCACAAGAACTTCCAGCAATCCTGTGCCTTTTCAAAAGAGATTTTCCAAGGAATATTCATTTTCTCCTGGAAATTCCTCAGCCTGGAGAAGATAAGGCTTCGAGGAGACCTTATAGCAGCCTTCCAGTACCTGAATTTCCTCACAAGAAACCCAGGGAGGCTCTTTCTGCAGGGGCATGGAGTGATAGGACAAGGGGTAACAGCTTTAAATTGGAGAGGAGAAGATTTAGATTATACATTGGGAAGAAATCATTCACAAAGAAGGTGGTGAGGCAGTGTCTAAGGTTGCCCAGGGAAGCTGTGGATGCCCCTCCCTGGAGGTGATCAAGGTCAGGCTGGTTGGGGTCTTGGATGACCTGGTCCAGTGAGAGGTGTCCCTGCCCATCGCACGGGGGTTGGAACTGGATGGGCTTACGGTCCCTTCCAACCCAAAAAATTCTATGATTTTAAAAATATGGAAATACAAAGTTTAAACAAAAATATATTTTTCTTAGGTGCATTTTGAAATCTTCCTCTTCAACCACATTGGGAAATGGCTCCAAGGAGCTGTGAGAGGCCTGAAGGCCTGAAGAAATCTCCAGGCAAACAAAGAGCTTGTTAAGGTTTTCTGCAGTTTAATGAGACCCAGGGTAGATTTGCTGATGAGTCCTTGAACCTCAACCTCTTAGTGGAGATAGAGTGAAGCTCTCAAGAAGCCAAAAGCAGAACTCAGAGTACCTTGAAGTATTAATTGGTCTCAGTGAGTATTGTTAGTGACAAAGCCTCCCCAGGGACTCATGAGAGCCCAGAATTGGAGGCCATGATTGCAGGCAGGGAAAGGTGCTGAGCAGGCAGCTGTGACACTGAGACAAGCCTGGGTTTGCTTGGTGAAGCAGAAGGGCCAGTCCCTGACTCCCAGGCCCTGGAAAGACAGATCTGGCTTTGATTCCAATGACACTCGTGCCATGGACATTCCCATATTGCCAAATCAAAGTGGTATTTCATGGCTAAATCAAAGCAGGTATTTCACGTAATTCCAAATACAGACCTCTAGAGTTACATGAGATGCCAAGGCTCTCACACAGCTCCATGGAGTTGTAAAGGGTTGTGTCACAGGTGATAGAAGAGTTGGGTCATAGAGTAGTAATAGGGGAGTTCAGTCATAGAAGGTTTATAGAAGTGTTGGGTCATAGACATCTCATAGCAGAACTGGGTCATAGATGATTCAAGTCATAGAATAGTCAGGCTATGGAAGAGTCAAGTCATAGAAATGTTAGTTTTTTCACTTTTTATAAGGGTTTGATCATAGAAGGATCACAATAGGGTTGGTTCAGAGAAGGGCTGGGTCATAGAAGAGTCAGAGGACAATCAGATCATGGAAGAATCTGGTCATGGAAGGTTCATAGAAGTGTCAGGTCACACAGTTGATCAGAGAGCTGGAGCACCTTGATTATGAGGACAGGCTTAGAGAGTTGTGGTTGCTAAACCTGGAGAAGTGAAAGCTTCAAGAAGACCTTAAAACAACTTCCAGTGCTGAAAGGGGCTCCAGAAATGCTGGGGAGGGGTTCTTGATCAGGGAGCTCAGGGGTAGGATGAAAAAGGAATGGTTTATTCTGAATAAGGGGAGATTGTGATGAGATCTAAGGAAGAAATGTTTTCCTGTGAGAGTGGTGAGGTGCAGGCCCAGGTTGCCAGGAGAAGTCTGCTCCATCCCTGGAGATGTTCCAAGCAAGGCTGGATGGGGCTTGGAGCGACCTGATCCAGTGGGAGGTGTCCCTGCCCATGGAAGGGGGTAGGAACAGAAAGGCTTTTGAAGTCCCTTCCAAATCAAACCATTCTATGGCTCCATGATAAGGTACAGCAGGCTCACCAAGAGTTTGTCATGTCAAAAGCTCTTTAGGGCAGGAACATGCCTCTGGCTTCTGTAGGTGCTAGTGATGCTGCTGCTGGTTTAATAGGTGACAGGGCAGGAGCAGGGCCCTGGCTTGTGCAGCTGCTTCTGCTGCCCCTGGTGCCTCAGGAGCTGACTGGGAATGAACAGACAGCTGGTGGTGCAGGTCCTTATGATGTCACTGGTGGCTCTGCAGCACCTAGGGCAGGCAGGGGCAGGCATGTGGCTTTGCAGCTTTTTGTGATGTCCTGGGTGGCTGAGTAGGTGATAAGGCAGGAGAGGAGCCCTGGTCTGTGCAGCTGCTCATGTTGTCACTGATGGGTGAGGAGCTGATAGGCCAGCAGGAGGCATCTGGCTAGTGCTGGTGCTTGGGATGTCACCCCTGACTGATCAGAGGGCAGTGCAGGAGCAGGGCCCTGGCTTGTGGTGCTGCCTCTGAGTCACAGGTCCCTAAATATGTGCTAGGGCAGGACCAGCCCCTGCCTTTTGCTGATGCCTGGGTCGGTGGGTGGCAGGGCACAGGCTGCCCCAGTCTGTGCAGGTGCCTCTGAGGCCAGAAGTGCTGAGAAGGTTTGAGCAGAGGAGCAGCCCCTGTGTTTGTGAGGGTGTGTTTGATGTCTCAGCATCCCAAGGGGCTGGCAGGGCAGGAGCAAAGCCCTGGTTTGTGCTGCTGCCTCAGGATGTCTCTGGTGGCTGAGGAGGTCTCAGACTAGGAGCAGGTTCTTGCCTTGCACAGGGACATGGGATGTCTCTGGTACCACCACACCCTGCAGGCTCCCTCCAGGCCTTTGTGTTCCACAGGGGCTTGTGATGTCACTGGTGTCAGATTATGTCACAGAGCAGTAGCAGTGTCCTGACTTCTGATGGCCCTTGTGAGGGCAGAGGTGGCAGAGTGTGTGGAGGGGCAGGAGCAGGCACCTTGCCTGTGGGGGCACTTTTTAAGTATCTTATGGCTGAGAAGCTGTTTAGGTATGAACAGACACGGGGCTGATGCATCTGCTCCTCGTGTCACTTTGGCCTGAGCAGCTGTCGGGGTGGGACAAGTGACCTGGCTTGTGTGTGAGGTCACAAGTGGCTGAGTAACTGAGAGGACTGGAGAGTGGGGTCAGGCTCTTAGAGCTCCTTGTGATGTCCCTCATGGCTGAGTGAGGAACAGGGCTGGAGAAGGAATCTGGCCTGAGGAGGTGCTTATGGTGTCCCTGGTGACCATGTGGGTGATGGGGATGAGCAGTCACTTGGCTTATAGTGCCGGTTTGTTTTGGGTAGAGTCAATATTCTTCACCCTGGCCAGAGTGGGGGTGAAGTTTGGATTTGTGCTGTTGATAACCCAGGGAGGTTTTCCTTATTGCTTAGCAGGGATTACACAGCATCAAGGTCTTTTCTACTCCTCACACGGCTCCACCAGGGAGTAGACTCAGGGTGTAGAAGAAATTGGGAGGGGACACTGCTGGAACAGCTGACCCTAACTGACCAAATGGGACTTTCTGTAACATAGGATGTCACACTTTGCACTTAAAGTTGAGTTAAAAAGAAGAGTTTGAGGATGTTCAAAATGATGTCTTTTGCCTTTCTAAGAAACCGTTACTGTTGATGGAGCCCTGCTGTCCTGGAGAGGGCTAAACACCTTCCTGCCAAATGGACATAGTGAATGAATCTCTCAATTTGCTTTGCTTGCAAGCACAGTTTTGCTTTAGCAATTAAAATATTTTGTCTCAACCCATGTGTTTTCTCATTTTTCCCTTCCAATCCTATCCCATCATGCCATGGGGGAAAGGGTGAGTGGCTGTGTGCAAGCGAGCTGTTACTGGAGTTAAACCAAGACAGTTCTTCCTGGTGCTCTACATGGAGCTCAAGGGGTTTAACAAGAACCACCAAAACAGGCAATAAATACAGATGACAGGTTGGACATGCAATGAGTTGCATTACAATTGCTATGTAGAAGATGATGAGAAATTTATTGCTTATGAAGAGCATCTAGTTATTAGTTTCCACATTGCATCCTTGAGCTGCTGGTTCCTGAAGCTGTAGATGAGGGGGTTCAGTGCTGAAGGCACCACCGCATACAGAATTGAGACTACAAGGTTCAGAGATGGAGAAGAGAGGGAGAGGGGCTTCAGATAGGCAATCATGCCAGTGCTGATAAACAAGGAGACCACGGCCAGGTGAGGGAAGCAGGTAGCAAAGGCTTTGTGTCGATTCTGCTCAGAGGGGATCCTCAGCACAGCTCTGAAGATCTGCACATAGGACACCACAATGAAAACAAAACAGCTAAAAAATAAACAGGCACTAAATACAATAAACCCAAATTCCCTGAGGTAGGAAGCTGAGCAGGAGAGCTTGAGGATCTGGGGAGCTTCACAGAAGAACTGTTCCACAGCATTGCCCTGGCAGAGGGGCAGGGAAAATGTATTGGCTGTGTTCAGCAAAGCACAAAGAAACCCAGCGCCCCAGGCAGCTGCTGCCATGTGGACACAAGCTCTGCTGCCCAGGAGGGTCCCGTAGTGCAGGGGTTTGCAGATGGCAACGTAGCGGTCGTACGACATGACTGTGAGAAGAGAATACTCTGCACCAAACAAGAATAATACAAAGAAAACCTGGGTGGCACATCCCACATAAGAGATGACCCTGGTGTTCCAGAGGGAAATGGCCATGGATTTGGGGACAGTGGTGGAGATGGAGCCCAGGTCGAGGAGGGCGAGGCTGAGGAGGAAGAAGTACATGGGGGTGTGGAGGTGGTGGTCACAGGCAATGATGGTGATGATGAGGCCGTTGCCCAGGAAGGCAGCCAGGTAGATGCCCAGGAAGAGCCAGAAGTGCAAGAGCTGCAGCTCCCGTGTGTCTGCGAATGCCAGGAGGAGGAACTGGATGATGGAGCTGCTGTTGGACATCTTCTGCCTCTGGATGTGAAGCACTGAATAAAACAAAATTACAGGAAGCAGTTAGGGGAGATGTCTCTGAGTAAAACCAAAGCTGTTTCTCACACTGAGCACTTGCCACTGGTTTACCATTTTCAATTGCGTCCCTTCCTCCAGGTCTGTTCCTGGAGCCCCGCTTGGTGCTGGCTGATTGTGCTGGGAGGAGCATGTACTCCTCCCGCTGACTGTGAGGAGTCAGCCCTGCTCTGCAGCAGGGGGTCATGGGGATGATTGGGACAGGGGACACTGCTGGGGATCAGCTTTGTTCTCTGGCACTGCTCCTGGTGAAGAAGGGTCTGGCAGCATCTGCACTGCCATGATGAGGAACTGAGAGGAGAGAAGTCAGCCTGAGAGGTCTGGGATTTTGGGGGCTCCTTCTTCAACCCTGCGCATTGTTCTTGGATGTCAGAAACCTTCAGCATCTCTGCTGCACTTGGAGAAAACAGCTGGAATCCTGCAAGGCAAGAACATTGCCTGTGACTCAGTGCAGAGGGAGGGGAGCTTTTCTGTCCCTCACTCTTTTTCACAGCTGCCTTGGGCTTAAACCTTTCAGAGACAGAGTAAACACACTTTCATATTAACCTGAAAAGCCACCAGGATCTGCTGAAAGCAGACAAATCCACTGTCAGTCATGGAGTGTCCAAGCCTTTCTCAAGGTCTCTGCATTCCACTTTCAGCCCAGGACAAACACAGCTCGTCTCACAAACTCAATAGAATTTCCTTTGTTGGAGCATCTCTGTCCTTTTCCACAGACATGCAGGTAACACAAAGATGCAATGGGACAAGTTTGCACCCTGGAGAACTGCTCAGTGCTTGGGGGAAAACATCTAGGAAAGCCAAGTGTCCTAATGATATAGTGTCCTACTATCTCAGTACAGAAGATTCTGTTAATTCCTCAGGAATGCAGGGCCCACAGCCCCACAGAGGATCAGTGCCTGAGTCTGCAGCTCCCACCCCTGGAGAGCTTGGCAGTGAGAACAAGAGAGAAATATCAAGGACAGAGACAAGGGAAGGAACAGGGAGAAATAGAGTGAGGGTCTGGCTGTGAGAGGCCAGGGCAGAGGCAGCCGGGCACGCAGACAGCGTTCCCTTTACCCAGCTGTGCTCACCCCTCCCAGACACCAACCTAGCAGGGCAGTTGCTCTCAGCCCCTGGGCTCTGGAGAGGGCACTGGAGCTGTGGCTGCAGAGGAGGGGGCTCAGCCTTGGAGCCCAGAGCCCTGAGGGCAGAGGCTTTGCTGTGTGGGAGAGGAGGCTCAGAGGAAGGGTCTGATTGCAGGGGATCACACAGAACTCTCTGAACTCTCCCTCACACATCATCACGGTTTTGAATTTCCTCTCATTCCCTGATCCTATCTGTTCTACCTGGAGAATTTTCTTCTTGAAGGTTTTTCCCTGCCCCCTGTCTCTTCCCTGCTCACAGACCCCATCCCAGCCTCTGGACACTCCCCTACACAAACCTGCCCATTTACAGGGCACTGCCTGGGTGCAGGATCCTCTTTGGAGGTTCTAAAAGGCAGAGGAACCTGATGGTTCCAGCAGAGGTGATGCTGGTGCATGGGCAGAGGAGTGGCTGAAGGCACTTTAAGAGGCCGTTAGCAGAGCTACTGACCACTCAAGGACACATCTTAAGAGTCTCAAGTACTTGTTCAACCTTGAAAAGTGCTTTTCTATTTCTCTTTCCCTCCCCCTCTTCCTGTACCTGCCCTCAGAAGAGGAAACTGAAAACACAGGCTTAGGAAATCTCTTTCTCTTCCTCTGGAAATGTTCCCTGGGAAGTTTCTCGAGTCTGACCTGGACCTGGGAGCATCCCTGATGCAGAGTGAACCCTCTTGACTGCAGAAGGATCCTGCCCTGCCCTGCCAGGAGTCACTCCTTCCCCCTGCAGTGCTAGAGGCAGCTCCTGGGGATACTGAGCACTGAACCTGGGAGGCAGCAGAGTCCCTGCCCCACACCCAGAGCCTGGGGTGCACGGACCCAGCTCTCAAGGACAGTCCAGGCTGCACCCTCTGGATTCACAGCCCTTCCATACTGCCTCACAAGAGCCCCCTCCTCACAGATCCCATGAGCTGGGGACTGTGTCAGCTTTAGGAGAGCCCACCAGGAACTACACCTGCTTTGCCCTGCACCCAGACTTACTGTGTCCAAGATTGCAAAGATTTCTCCTCCAGTCAGTTCTCAGTCATCTTTCTGATCACCTTTAAGCTCTCTCTGCCTTGCTCATCTCTCTGAAAAACCCTGGGATTTTTCTTCTCCCTGCTGTCTTTGCAGAGGAGCTGCTCCTGGCCAGAGCTCACTTTTTGTAGTGCTTCGTGGTCACCAGGAGCTCCCTCCGTGCCAGGAGCCCAGCCCAGCTCAGCAGCAGATGAGCAGCCCAGCCCAGCTCCAAAGTTTCTTGTAGTCTTAATGGGTCCCACTGAGAAAGCATCTCCAGGGCCCAGTTAGAGCAGAAAACTGAAGGCAGTGATGAAAGGTTGGGAAAAGCAAGGTGTCTCTGATGTTGAGTCAATCTGGATGTGTTTCATTAATCCAAAGGGCCAAGCTTTGACCCCATTAACTAAATGGCCAAGCCCTGACCCCTGGACCCTGGGAAGGGAGATCCTGTCTCTCACTCATTCCTTATGGCTCTTCCTGGGCACTGGGATGTGAGGATGAGCAATGCCAAGGGCAGGACTGTGGAATAAACATTCTCAGGCTCCTGGGTGGGGATGAGGAGGCCATGAGACCCTGGTGTTTTAAGAATGAGGAGTTTCCTCATTGGCATCAGTGTCAGGGACAACAGCCAGAGCCAAGGAGAGGAAGACTTGGGCTCAGCTGGGGACTTTCAGCTCCAAAAAAAGATGATCAAAAAAGAAAGATGATCAAAATCTGTGCTTGGAGTACAAAGCTCTTCAGTTTCATATCAAAAGGAGTTGAATTTGTGGAAACCCATTTCTGATAAAGACGTAACATTGGAGAGATTTGTTAGTGCTACTTTGGGCAGAATAGCTGATATAATTTTGGAAGGAATGGAATGTGACTGAGTGGATTCTTTATGGATGAGGAATTAAATACCAAACCCAGCATGCTGTTAGTGAGACGGGGAAGAGGGCGAAGAACTTCTCAGAAACTCAAACGCAAACCACACCAATAATTTCACATCATTCCATTGTTAGCATGGCAACAGCATCAGAAATTAAACCCAAATGTGGTTATAGAGGCAGCACAACTGGGACTGATGAGCATCTTGTATCACCTTGTAATACCAGTTCAAGACTTGGGAAAGTAAAGAACTGCCCACGGCTTCCGCATGATCTACAGACCCCACTGTGTGAAACCCCAGTCAGACCATTGGGTCAAATGAACTTTTCAGTTCTTAATTACAACACTGATTGTGACTGAGATACCCAGGCTGCGGATGGGCAGTTCATCATGCATTAGTTCCTCTGACTCCTGTTTTTCCCCACACTGACAGTCCTACGTGTCTCGCAGAAGGAATCTATCACTCCACAATTCCTCGATCTGCCCATGGCTGTTCCAACCCATACTATTACCTCGTCATAGTTGTTCTTATTTGGGGATCCTGGTAGGAAAAGGCCTTATTGTCCTGATCCTGGCAATGCTGGACACACTAAGAAGATCTCCTTTTGGCTGATGGGTTTCAGAAGAGGAATCAAGGACTGCACGAGCCCTCACTAAAGGACTGGAAGGGTTGTTTGAGTTTATGGCTATTGCTGAAGGCTTCCTTGGTCAGAATCCAATGTTTTAGGCACTGAGGCAACACCAGTACAAATGTAGATAGCCAGGGTGGAGGGATGGGACCCAGTCCTTTTCACCTTTGGTGGGACAAGGAAGCCCCAGGGGCAGGGAAGGTCACAGTTATACAGAAGGTTCCTCTTTACTATGAGAGGCACTAGGGCTGCAAAGACAAACTGCACACTTTCCAGTCACCAGCCAGGAAAGAAATGGAGCTAATAACTGAAATGATCAAGCAAGTGCTGCTCAGGAAGGATGTTCTGAGCTTTGGTGCCCTGAAAGGTATGTTCTGAGGGCCACTGAGTATCCTTTGGGCCATCACAAGGGAGTTCAGGGAAATAAAGGAACCCTTGGTTACATTGCAAGGGCATTTCTCCACAGCAGTAGGGAGAGAAACCTTTCTGGTTCAGTCAGATCAGTTGGGTGGGCTGAGATTTGAGGAGCATCTCAAGAGCAAAGGGACAGCCACATGGCAACCACAGACCTGGAGCCAGGAGGGCCTTACGAGAGATACCAAACTTTTAAAATTATCCCACTATCGCAGTCAAAAGAGATGGAAAATTGTAGAGTTCACAACAAACAGATTCCATGCGGCATCAACAAAGCTTCTGCAATTAGGAATGAAAACTCACCAAAATTAATGAAAGACGTGTTTATGCCTTGGGTTCGATGTCTCCAGAGAGTGAGGCACAGCACAGCTGCACAAGTAGGTACCAAGTTCCTTCTCTGGATCTCAGCATCACACGTTCAGGAAGGTGCCTTTTCACACTTGTAGGGTGCTCAGCACCACTTCTGTCCCTCAGGCAGGCAATGTGTCCTACTGGGCACTGGGTCTCTTTGCAGTCTGTAGCTCAAGGGGAGGAAAAGGTGCTCAGTGATGGCTGTTCTCTGTCTCCAGGGGCTGCCTCAGGTAGAGCCAATGTGGAGGCTACACAGCAGATTCCAAGAGAGGGAGGGGATTCAGTGGCCCAAGACTAATTGCAAGGGGAGAGGCTGATGAACTCTCTCACTCTCCAAGCTGGCTGCACACAAACAGCTCCCACAACCATGGCAGCTCCAGAAGAACGTCCAGAAGTCTTTGAAAGTGCTCTGCTTGCAACAGGCCAACATTGTGCCAGCGAGCATCTCCCAGTTTACAAGAGCAGGGAATCCCATTCCCTTGCCTGGACGCTATTTAACCTTCCAGTACAAATGTTCAAAAATCGTTCTAGCAGGAGTGTCTGTATATGCTGGATCCTCAGGCTATGAAGCTCTTGTCCAAATATGCTTGATACCCTTGAGGGAAGGGATGTGACCCAGAGGGACCCTGGTAGGCTGGAGCAGTGAATCCATGTGACCCTCATGGGGTCCTGCACCTGGTCAGGGAAATCCTGGAGTTGTTCAGGCTCAAGAAAAAAAGGCTCCTGGGAGACCTTATTGCAGCCTTTCAATCTGAAGGGGCTTTTTATGATAAAGATGCTGAGAAACTGGATCAGGCTTCACAGAGAAGTCGTGGATGCCCCATCCTTGGTAGTGATCAAGGTAAGTGTGGATGGGGCTTTGAGGACCTGATTGAGTGGAAGGTGTTGGTGCCCATGGCAGGAGGAGGTTGGTCCAGATGGATGTTTGAGGTGCCTTCCAACCCCAACCATGGCTCTGGCTGTGGCCTCTATGATATCATCCCCTGTGATGCTGCCTTGGGTCCTAGGAGACCTCTCTGCTGTCCAGGGCAGACACCCTCTGGACTCACTCACCAGGAGGATGTGGAGGAGGCAGGTGGCCTCTCCACTAAATGTGTCCTCACGACACGGCTTGTCCCTCCCAGCCGGGCTTCTTATCAGGACAGGAGTTTTTCTAGCACCCAGCAAAGCTGGGAAGATGCCGACATGTGAGGGGCATGGATGGTGTTGGCGAGGCTGAGTGGTGAAATAATGGTGAGGATTGGAGGATGAGGAGTAAGAAGATCCTATTTCTGGTCGGAATCCTCCTGGCATTGAAGAACAGTTAATAGCAGGTCAGGTGAGGCATTGCTGGGTGTTGTTTGTTCTTCCCATTGATTGGATGGGCTCAATCGCATCCTGAGACAGGGGTTAGGAAACAAAAAGTCAAAAAAGATGAGTTTGGTTTCTGCTTTTGCATGGGAAGTCTTCTTTGGGAAAGTGCTGCCACAAAGCTCAGTGATGGCATTCCCCTGCTGGAGAAGAACACTCCTGCTTGGACATCTGCTGGACATGGCAGAAGTCACAGATGTCACAGATCACACAGAATCACAGAATGACCAGGTTGGAAGAGACCCACTGGATCGTCGAGTCCAACCATTCCCACCAATCCCTAAATCATGCTCCTAAGCACCTCATCTACCCTAACGTTAAACACCTCCAGGGACGGTGACTTAACCACCTCCCTGGGCAGACCGTTCCAATGCCTAACCACCCTCTCTGTGAAGAATTTCTTCCTAATCTCAAGCCTAAATCTCCCCTGGCGGAGCTTGAGGCCATTCCCTCTCGTCCTGTCCCCTGTCATGTCACTGATGTCACAATAGTAACAGATGGCATGTATATCACTGATATCACAATAGTCAAAGATGTAACCAATTTCACTGACATAAAAATCGTCCTGGATGTCAAAGATATCAATGATGTTACTGATGTTAAAATCATCACAGATGTCACAAACGTCACTGATGTCACAAATATCACTGATGTCAAAATCGTCACATATTTCACAGATGCCACAATATTCACAGGTATCCCAGATGTCACAGACGTGAAATGATGTCACTGATGTCACAATATTCACAGACGTCACAGATATCACTGGTGTAACAATAGTCACAAAGGTCATAAGAACCACAAATGTCATTTATGTCACAATCGTCACTGTAGTCAAAGACGTCACAGATTTCCGTGATGTCACAATAGTCACAGACATAACAAATGTCAATGATATCACAATCATCACAGATGTCACAAATGTCACTGCTGTTACAATATTCACAGACGTCACAGACGTCACTGATGTCACAAGCATCACAGACAGAACTGATGTCACAATAGTCACAGACGTCATAGATATCACTGATGTCACAATGGTCACAGATGTTACATATGTCACTGATGTAAAAATATTCTCAAACATCACAGAAGTCACTGATGTCGCAATAGTCAGAGATGAACCAGATGTCACTGACGTCACAATAGTCATAGATGTTAAATATGTCACAGATGTCACAATAGACACAGACATTATAAATGTCATTCATGTCAAAATTGTCACAGATGTCAGAGATGTCACTGATGTTACAACAGTCACAGACGTGACAGTCCTCACTGAATTCTCAAGAGTCACAGACATCGCAGATGTCACTGATTTAACTACAAAGATGTAACAAATATCAATGATGTCAAAATCATCACAGACCTCATAGATGTCACTAATATCAAAATATTCCAGATGTGACAAACGTCACAGATGTCACTGATGTCAACAGTAGACGACATCACAAATATCACTGATGTCAAAGTCGTCACTGACATGACAGAAGTCACAAATGTCACTGATGTCTCAATCAACACTCATGTCACACAACACAAATATAACTGATGTCACTATTTTCACAGACATCACAGATGTCAGCGATGTCAGATGTAACAAATGTCACTGATGTCACAACTGTCACTGACATCACAAATGTCGCTAATGTCTCAATAGGAAAAGACATTATAGATGTCATTGATGTGACAATAGTCACAGATGTCACAGATGCCTCTAATGTCACAATAGTTACAGACATCACAGACATCACAGGTGCCACTAATGTAACAATAGTCAGAGACATCACAGATGTCACTGATGTCACAATCCCCCAAGTGACAGGGGACAGGACAAGAGGAAATGGCCTCAAGCTCCATCAGGAGAGGTTTAGGCTGGGAGGTTTAGGAAAACAATTTTCACGGAAAGGGTCATTGGGCGCTGGCAGAGGCTGCCCAGGGAGGGGGTTGAGTCACCTTCCCTGGAGGGGTTTAAGGGACGGGTGGACAAGGTGCTAAGGGACATGGGTTAGTGTTTGATAGGAATGGTTGGACTCGATGACCCGGTGGGTCTCTTCCAACCTGGTTATTCTATGATTCTATGATTATATGATTCTATGAATAGTCACAGACATCAAATATGTCACTGATTGCACAATTGTCATAGATATCACAGATGTCACTGATGTCATTATGGTCACAGACATCACAGATGTCAAAAATATAACTGATGTCACAGTAGTCACAGCCGTCAGAGATGTCACTTATGTCACAATAGTCACAGACCTCAGAGGCATCGCAAATGTCACTGATGTCACAATCGTCTCAGACTTCACAGACATCACATATGTTACTGATGTCACAATAGTCACAGAAGTCATAGATGTCACTTATGTCACAATCGTAACTCATGTCACATACATCACAAATGTAACAGAATTCACTATTGTAACAGATGTCACAGATATCACTGATGTTAAAATCATCACAGATGTCACAGACTTCACAAATGTCACTGATGTCACAATAGTCACAGCCGTCATACATGTCACTGATATCACAATCATCACAGACCTCACGGATGTCATAGATGTCACTGACGTTACAACAGTCACAGATGGCACTGATGTCAATATAGTCACAGAAGCCAAAGATGTCCCTGATGTCACAATAGTGGCTGGCGTCATAGATGTCATTGATGTCACAATCGTCACAGACATCACAGGCATCACAAATGTCACTGAAGTCTCAACCATCTCAGACTTTACAGATGTCACAGACATCACAGATGTCGCTGACATCACAGTCATCGCAGACACCACAGATGTCACTGTTTTCACAAAAGCCACAGTTGTCAAAATTGTAACTGATGTCACAATTGTCACAGACGTCATAGATGTCACTGATGTCTCAATACTCACAGATGTCACAGTTATCCCTGATGTCATGGTAGTCACAAATGTCACAGATATCATTGATGTCACAATAGTCACAAACGTCCTAGATGTTACATTAGTCACAATCTTCAGAGACATCACAGATATAAGAGGTATCATAGATGTCACAGATGTCACAGGCGTCAAAAATGTAACTGGTGTTACAATCATCACAGACATCACCAATGTCACGGATGTCAGATTTGTCACAGACATCATAGATTTCACTGATGTAAAAATTGTCGGAGACATCATAGATGTCACTGATGTCACAATCGTCACAGGCATCACAGACCTCACAAATTCTGATTTTGACTGATTTGACTGTTCCAGCCAGTCTGTTACACCACATGCCATGATTCTGGATCCGCGCACTCCCGAATCCTGTTCCCAAGTCCAGCTCTCTCCTGCTGCTGAGTCCAGCCCAGGACCTTCCCTCCATGTCTGCTCTGAAGCATCAGTGGTGATGGAGTCACCCAGGTGGGGCAATTACATAATTGCATCTATTTACAATTTCCTTATGAAAAAGAGATTCCCAATTATTGTTGTTGTTTAATTAAAGATGTTTTAGTTTTAGTTTCTAACTCACTCTCTTCTCTCATTCCCCTCTTCCTGGGCAAAAAGGGAATTGAGATCCACAACTGCTTGCGTTCAGCTGCAAATAAAGCTGGACCATGATGAGCTGGAAGAGGCTCTCTTTGACCTTCAAACTGCTCTCTGCACTCCTCTTCTCTGCAGGGCTCCTATCCCACGGGATTCATCCAATCAGGTTCCAGGTCTCCTGACCAGCCCCCTGTTTACTCATGTCCAGCTCCTTTTATCCCCTTTCCTCTCTCTTTTCCCATGCTTGTTCCTCCACAAACCACCCTTATCCCACACTTTCCCTTCCCTTGGCCCTTTCCTGGACATCCCCTGGCAGCTCTTGCACAGTCCCCAAATGCGCTTCCTGGTTTCCCATCATGAGTCCCAGAGCCAGAGGCAGAAACCCCGTCCTCATCCTGGGACGGTCCCACTGACCCACTTGGTGAATCTCTCACACAGAGACATTTGAACTTGCTTTGAATTAATAGTTCACTTTCTGGTTTTGAATTCTTTCTCTCAAAACTTAACAATTCATGCCCTAGAAATTGCAATGCTTTATCTTTATGGGACTGCTGGGAACAAGGTCAGATTAAAACAGCTATTTGATATCTTCAGGTCTTTGTAAGCCCGTGGAGAAGGGGTTGGGGAGACTAGAATCAAGGAATCATAGGGTGGTTTGTGTGGGAAGAGACTTAAAAGATCATCCATTTCCAAATCCTCTGCTATGGATGGGGACAGCTTTCAGGTTGTGCAAAGTTCCTGATCATGGACACTTCCAGAATTGGTGCTTCCACAACTTCTCTAGGCAACCTGTGCCAGTGTCTTGCCATCCCAATCTTACTGATGTTTTCCTTTGATCCAAGCGAAATATCCCCTCTTACAGCTTAAAGCCATCGTCCCTTGTTCTGCCAGTTCTGCCTTGGTAAAAAGTCTCACTCTGTCTTTCTTTACCTGTGACTACTATGAGTTAACTGCAAACACTCTGGAGGTGCCCAGAGATCTCCAAGATGGGGTTTGGAGGCCTCAAGAACATGGGATTAGAGTTGTGGAGACTGCAGGCACTGCAGGAGCTGCCTGAGAGTGATTGAAGGGCAGTTCCCAGGGTGGTGAACTTATCTTCACTGTGGAAAAAGGCATGAGAAAGAAATCGTGCCACAAAGTGTATCTGGGAAGGTCAAAGCTGGACACAAGGGGAAAGAAATATCAGTCCAAGGGCAGTGCTGTGTTGCCACCTGTCACCCAGAAGGATCATCGCAGGGCTTTGTGTCTCAAGGAAGAGCCAGGGAGGACAGAGAGATAACAGCAAAGGAAGGTGACAGCAAGGTGAGGCAGCTGGGGACATGGCTGCAGCCTGTAGGGCAAGAGGCACGGGTGATAAAACCCCGTGGGGCAGTGGGTGGTGGAGAGGACAGAGGCGTGTGGGAAAGATGAAAGCCTTTTTGTGACTTTGGTGATGGTGGTTGTCTCTAACACTGATTCCTATGAGGAGATGACAAATCCTTCCAACCCTGGACCTTATTGCCTCCTGGTCCATACTTAGGAGCCTGGGAGGTGTCGCACCATAGTCCTGCCCTTGGCATTGCCCATCTCCACATCCCACTGTCCCAGGATGAGCCTTGAGGAATGAGTGAGAGACAAGACCTCCCTTCCTGTGGACTGGGGGTCAGGACTGGCTGTTTGATAAACGGGGACAGGGCTCAGCCCTTTGGACTAATGAAATACATCCAGGCTGACTCAGCATCAGAGACACCGTTACCTTGCTTTTCCCAGCCTGTCATCACTGCCTCCAGTTTTCTGCTCTAACTGGGCCCTGGAGATGCTTTCTCAGCAGTGCCCTCAGTGGGACACATTAACAAGAAACTTTGTACTCTGAATCTGACATTAATTCACTGAGAAGTTTGTTCCAATTCCTCTAAGGGCTGAGGTTCATGGACTCAAATCACCAGAGGGGTCATTAAAATGCCCAGGGCTGCTCCTCTGCTGCTGAGCTGTGCTCAGCTCTCAGAATGGAGGGAGCTTCTGGAAACCTGGCAGCACTACAAAGAGTGAGCTCTGACCAGGAGCAGCTCCTCTGCAAAACCCAGCAGGAAGAAGGAAAATCCCAGCATTTCTCAGAGATGAGCAAGGCAGAGGGAGTTTAAAGGTGTTCAGGAGGATGACTGGGAGCTGACTGCAGGAGAAATCTTCACAGTCCTGGACATGGTAAGTGTGGGTGCATGGCAATGCAGGTGTAGATCCTGGCAGCATCTCCTAAAGCTGGCAGAGCCCCAGCTGATGGGATCTGTGAGGAGGGGGCTCTTGTGAAGCAGTTTGGAAGGGCTGTAAAGTCAGAGATTGCAGCACGTGTGCCTCAGGCTGTCCTAGAGAGCAGGATCCCTGCACCCCAGGCTCTTGGTGATGGAACAGGGACTCTGCTGCATGCCCAGGGAACTCCTCATGGTGCTGTAGGGAGACACTGGGGTGTGGGAAAAAAGAATTTCCTGGCAGGAGAGAACCTTCTATTGCTAACAGTATCCTGTGTGGGTCAGGGCTGCTCACAGCTCTGGGTCACCCCAGGATACTTCTGAAGGGAATATTCTTTGGGAAAATCAAGGCAGGGATTATGTTACTGATGAGGAGCTTTCCTGAGTTTCTTTTTTCATTTTCCTGTGGTTGGAGAATTTGAGGGGAGAATGGGAACAAGAGTCTCTCATGCTTGAACAAATCACTGAGATTCCTGAGCTGCACTGCAAGGTTGGTGTCTGTGAGGGGAAGATCAGAGATGGGGAATGGAAATGCTGTCTGCGTGCCTGGCTGTCTGTGCCCTGGCCTATTCCAGCCAAACCCTCACTCTCTTTCTCCCCTTTCTCCCTCTGACTCTGTTCTTGCTGATGTTCTCTTCTTCTCGCTGCCAGGCTCTCTGGGTATGGGAGGTTCATCTGCAGAGTCCTCCACTGCCCTGGTGGCTCCTTTCACAGAATCACAGAATAACCAGTTTGGAAGAGACCCACTGGATCGTCGAGTCCAACAATTCCCACCAATCCCTAAATCATGCTCCTAAGTACCTCATCCACCCTAACCTTAACCAACTCCAGGGACGGAGACTCAACCACCTCCCTTGGAAGACAGTTCCAATGCCTAACCACCCTCTCAGTGAAGAATTTTTTCCTAATCTCAAGCCTAAATCTCCCCTGGCAGAGCTTGAGGCCATTCACTCTCGTCCTGTCCCCTGTCACTTGGGAGAAGAGGCCAGCACTCGAGATGCGGTCTCACCAGTGCCGAGTACAGAGGGAGAATAACCTCCCTAGACCTGCTGGTCATGCCATTTCTGATCCAAGCCAAGATGCCATTGGCCTTCTTGGCCACCTGGGCACAATGCTGACTCATGTTCAGTTGGTTCTCAACCAACACTCCCAGGTCCTTCTCCTCCAGGCAGCTTTCCAGCCAGGTTTCTCCTAGTTTGTACCTCTGCTTAGGGTTGTTGTGCCCCAAGTGCAGGACCCGGCATTTGGCCTTGTTAAACCTCATGCCGTTGGTCTCAGCCCAGCAGTCCAGCCTGTTCAGGTCCCTTTGCAGAGCCTCCCGACCCTCCAGCAGATCCACACTTCCACCCAGCTTGGTGTCATCTGCAAACTTGCTAAGGGAGGACTCAATGTCTTCATCTAGGTCGTTGATAAAGACATTAAACAGGACTGGACCCAGGACTGAGCCCTGGGGAACCCCACTTGTCACTGGCCTCCAGCTGGATCTAACTCCATTTACCACCACCCTCTGGGCCCGGTCATTCAACCAGTTTTTCACCCAGGAGAGTGTGCACCCATCCAGGCCAGAGGCCGACACTTTCCCAAGCACAATGCTATGAGAAACTGTATCAAAGGCTTTACTGAAGTCCAGGAAGATACATCCACAGCCTTTCCCTCATCCAAGAGTTTAGTCACTCGGTCATAGAAGGTGTTCAGATTACTCTGGCAAGACCTGCCTTTCATGAACCCGTGTTGACTGGGCCTGATCACCCGGTTCTCTTGCAAGTGCTTCTTGATAGCACTCAAGATCACCTGCTCCATGACTTTCCCCGGTACCGTGGTCAGGCTGACAGGCCTGTAGTTCCCCGGATCCTCCCTGCGCCCCTTCTTATAGATGGGCACGACATCAGCCTCCAGTCCAGCGGAACCTCCCCAGTCATCCAGGACTGTTGGAAGATGATGGAAAGGGGTTTGGCCAGCACATCCGCCAGTTCCCTCAAAACCCTTGGGTAGATGTTTCCTGCTGTTGTGTTCATGGGAACCCTTGTCCCAACTTTGCCCTGAGCTGTTAGGGTGTGGACAATGCAGTCAGTGGGGCGGGGAAGGAGCTAAATCTCCAGCAATCAAATACCATCACTTGGCTCTCCATGAGGTGTCCTTCCAAGCTCTGAGGTTCCATCCAGGATGCAAACCTGTCCTATTTCATCTTTGTGATACCTGAAAGACCCATGGAGAAGCTCAGAGATGTTATGAGAGAGAAAATTTTGTTGTGTTTGTGAAATGAGCCCTGTGTGTCCTGAGCTGCAAGGGGGTGGTGAGACCTTAGAGGAGGGTGAGGCATTCAGTGGTGTGAGGCGGGTCCCTCTGATCTCAGCAGGGTCTGGTGGCTTTTCAGTGTAACACAGGAGTGTGAATTCCTTCATCTCAGAAAGGTGCAAGTCGTGGACAAGAAAAGGAGCAGTTCCACAGGACAAAGCTGAACCCCACCCGTGTCCTCTGTCCCCACCATCCCCATCACCTCCTGCTGCAGAGCAGGGCTGACTCCTCGCAGCGAGCGGGCAGAATCCCTTCTTCTCCCAGCACATTCAGTCAGCACCAAGCTGGGCTCCAAGGGAAGTAGCTGAAGGAAGGGCTGGGAGAGAAGGGACAGAGGGTGTGCAGCATAGGAGGGGAATGAGAAAGGGCTTTGGATTAGCTCAGGAAATTCTCCCCTTACTTTTCACTCTTTCTTCCTGTGACAGTGCCCCATGTCGAGAGGCAGCAGATGTCCAACAGCAGCTCCATCACCCAGTTCCTCCTCCTGGCATTCACAGACACACGGGAGCTGCAGCTCTTGCACTTCGGGCTCTTCCTGGGCATTTACCTGGCTGCCCTCCTGGGAAACATCTTCATCATCACCACCATCACCTGTGACCACCACCTCCACACCCCCATGTACTTCTTCCTCCTCAACCTCTCCCTTCTTGACCTGGGATCTATCTCCGCCACTGCCCCCAAATCCATGGCAAATTCTCTTTGGGACACCAAGGCCATTTCCTATGCTGGATGTGTTGCCCAAGTCTTTCTCTATGTTTTTCTTTTTTCAGCAGAGTTTTATCTTCTCACAGTCATGTCGTATGATCGCTACGTTGCCATCTGCAAACCCCTGCACTACGGGACCCTCCTGGGCACCAGAACTTGTGTCCACATAGCAGCAGCTGCCTGGAGTGCTGGGTTTCTCAATGCTCTGCTGCACACAGCCAATACATTTTCTCTGCCCCTCTGCCAGGGCAATGCTGTGGAACAGTTCTTCTGTGAAATCCCTCAGATCCTCAAGCTCTCCTGCTCAGACTCCTCCTTCAGGGAGATTTGCCTTCTTGTGGTCAGTGTCTTAGTAGCATTTGGGTGTTTTGTTTTCATTGTGGTGTCCTATGTGCAGATCTTCAGGGCTGTGCTGAAGATCCCCTCTGAGCAGGGACAGCACAAAGCCTTTTCTACCTGCCTCCCTCACCTGGCTGTGGTCTCCCTGTTTATCAGCACTGCAGGGTTTGTCTACCTGAACCCCCCTTCCATCTCATCTCCATCCCTGAACCTGGTTGTGTCAATTCTGTACGCAGTGGTGCCTCCAGCACTGAATCCCCTCATCTACAGCTTCAGGAACCGGCAGCTCAAGGATGCCATGTGGAAACTATTAACTGGATGGTTCTATCAAGCAATAAATTCCTAGGCTTCTGCATAGCAGACCTAATATAACTAACTGCATGCCCATCCTTCCTTCTATATTCTTTGGGTTTGGTGGTATTTTTTAATTATAATGATATTCTCATCGTCTCTATCATTCACTGTCTGATTGTCTCTTCTCATTGAGTGGCTGTGTAAATGAGGACTTGAGCTCCCTGTTTATGCAAAAAAATAAAGGTATGTGCTTCATCCACATCCTTTTTGGAGCTGCAGGGACAGTTTCTGTGGGCATGGGGAAAAGAGTCTCAGCCTGGCACTGCCAGGCACCAGCGCTTGATCTCCCAGAGCTGTTCTCTCTCCAGTTCCACCCTCTCCTCCTCACCCCTTGCCTTGCTGTAAGGCCTGAGGGCTCTGAGCTTGGTCCCAGCCGTGCTGCATGGCAGTGCTGTGCCCGCAGGCAGGGACAGGCAGTGGGCATATGTGGGACAGAGCTGCCTCAGAACAGCCTCTCCATCAAGCAAGGGGATCTCCTCAGGGCAGAGACTGATGTCTTAGCACTTCATTCAGAGTTTCCGTTAAGGACATGCCCAAGAACCTAACCCATAGCTGAAGACAGCAGTGTAAAAATAAACAGTGTGGATTTGATGGGTTTGAGGAGACTGCAGTTTCCTTTCACAGCACAGCCTCCTGTGAGACCTTGAGGACCAGCAGAGAAGGTCTGGTCTGCGCCCATGTGCACTGGATCCCCTGTGAGATCATCCTCAGGGCAACCATCCTGGAGTAGCCCCTCAAAACCACCATTCCCAGCACTGCCCTCTCACCCCAGATCAGAGAGGTTCTTTGTCCCCTCTGGAAGGACATGGAATAAGGAAGTCTGAGTCAATATTCTCACGGTACAGATGAGATGGGAGCACATACATCATGTGCATGAGGTGAGATCAACCCAAGTGAACACAAACAGCCCTTCCTTGAGTTTCCATGAAGGTCTGGGGGACAGAAAGTGCCTCAAGGTCAGTTAATGTTGAGAGCAACATCCCAAGAAAAAGTGCCTGAATGCAGTTCTGGGATGTGCTTCCTTCAACCAAGGTTCCTGTGTCCATTCCTCATGCTGTGGGCATCTCAGATGAGTGAGGAGCAGGGCAACACAGCACAGGGCTGAGACACATTCCAACTTCTAGACACGGCGACAGGAAGTCAGAGAGAGACTATGACTTTTATCTCCCCATGTACAAGGGTCTGACTCTGTCTCTGAACATCCCCAAGTGCATAAGGAGTGTACGAGGCCAGCTCAGACATGGACTCTTTACAGAATCTGGACATTTCTCTGTGTGACCCCAGGAACAAACCCCACTGCCCCAGGGATTCATCTCAGCTCCCTTGGACAAGCTCATTGTGAGTGTTCCTGTCTGCTGCATTACCCTTATATGATCTAAGTGCCAGAGCAATCAGAGAGGCCCTGGAAAAGGAAATTATCAAAAATACCTTAAAGATGAAGAAGAAAGAGAATTGGGAGAACTGCACGTGGAAACCCCTGGAAGGTGAGGGAGATGAAATGCACAGAGTACCAGAGAGCTGGCAATGCAACCATAGGGCAAGGGCAATCCTGCTTCTCCCACAAATCACACACATACTGAAAATTCATATTTTGGTAGCATAGAAATTCCATGGACGTTTTGTTGCAAGTTTGGAATAATTTCAGCTGATGAAGCAGAGCAGTTTGAAATATCTGTTCAGGCATTGAGAGCAGTTCTCATGTTTTCAGACTGAGCTCCACGCTCTGACCATCAGCACCCAGTGCAAACCTCTAGAGGCCCGAGAGTGTCTGAGAGGTTTCCTGTGACTGGAGCTGTCAGAGAAGACCAACCAAGTCATGTCACTTCCATCATTTCCATCCAGTCCTGAACATTCATACACTTTATTAGGGGGGTTCCAATAGTGTAGGTAAAGGGGGCAGTACAGGGAGAGCACTTTGAAGAAGTGCCAATGGAATTCTCCAACTGCTATTGATGCTGGGTGTCTCCTAAGGAGGTGCGGGCATGTACGGAAAGCAGTGGCCTTGAGGTCCAACACTACATGGACAACCTTTACCCTCACCTCGCCAGCCCCATCATGTGTCTCTCTCTGTCAGGTTGTCTATGTTAGTGAAAAATTCACATCCATATGACACAGAAAGGGTTTGGATCCCTCCCAGAGCAGGTCTTGGATTTGCTATCTATCTGGAAATTGACCTTGGATCCCCTCATCTCCCCAGTTACTCCATAAATAAAAAATAATTACACAGAGACAATCTCTATTCTTGGATTAGTCTTGACCTTGCAGATAGAATTATAGAATATCTTGAGTGGGGAGGGATCTATAAGGATCATCACGTCCCATCCACTAGACTACTTAAAGCCAAAACTTATGACCAAGAGCATCATCCATATGTTCCTTGAACTCTGACGGGCTTGGTGCCCTGACCACTTCCCTGGGGAGCCTTATCCAGTGACCGATCACCCTCTCTCTGAAGAACCATTTCCTAATGTCCAATGTGAACTTCCCCTGATGCAGTCTCAGCCAATTTCCATTTCCTATCGCTGGTCACCAAAGAGCAAAGCTCACCCATCGATTGTGGGGAGTGTCTAGTGCTGTAACTGGCAATGGGAGAGACCAGTGCCCTGGGCACCTTCCTACTCTGTCCCTGCCACCAAGAGCACCCACTGGCCTCCTCTCCTGCATCTGCAGGGCTGCGCTCTGACCCTCACACCCTCTGCAGCCTGTCACACCCCCTGAGAGGCACTGAATGAGGATTTGGACCATCAAAATTTTGGATAGTTCTAAATATGAGGCTTTGTTCCTTGAGAGAGGTTTTGGAAGATAAAAATGAGGTTTTGGAACCTATAAATAAAGGTTTGGCCTCTAAAACTGAGGTGCTGGAAATTCAAAATCAGACTTTGGGCCTTAAAATTGAGGCTAAAAAACAATGAGTCAAAAAAAAACAGGTTAGACTCCTAAAATTGAGAATTTCATTCCAAAACATGAGACTTCAGCAACTAAAGGGATGGGTGAGGTGCCACATATGAGTCTTTTGACAGTGCAAGGATGGGCCACCTCTGTGGCCCCAAGAAACAAAGCTCTGGTCCCAAATGCAGGTTTTCAGGTGCTCCATTCGAGGGTTCATCTGTAAAAGAGGGAGTTGGATACTTTCCATGAGAGTCTGGAGCCTTGAAAGAAGGGTTTGGTTCCTGCAAATGGTGCTTTGAAACTGAAACTGAAGCTTTGAGCCCTGATATCGGGCTTTATGCCCTAAAATGATGTTGTGGTAACAAACATTGAGGTTTTGTGCCCTAAAAATGGCAGTGGAGAGGCTCAAAATGAGGATTTGAGCCCTCACAGTCATTGACTTGATAATAAAAGGAGGCTATGAGGTCTGACAAAAAGATTTGAACCCTTTTAGAGGTTTTTGTCTCTGAAAATGATGCTGTGGACATAAAAAAATATTAGACTTTTGGCATTAGAAATGGTGCTTTTGGCCTTAAAATGAGTATTTGAAGCTCAAAAAGAGAGGATCATAAAAAAAAACACAAGGACTTTGACCCCAAAAATGAGGCTTTGAGACCCAAAGGGGTGGTTTCCACCCATTCCCAAGCTCTGGGCTCACCCCATCCCTCCCCTCCCACTGTGGTCACAGAAGTCACACCTCATGGTGTTGGCCCCTAACTCCAACCTGGCAGATCTGCTCCAGGGCCTCTCCAGTTTCTCCTCTTTCCTTTTGAAATGTGAGACTCACTGGGTCCTGTGGCATCATCCTGGTGCCAGAAGAGTGAGGGCAGCGATTGTCTCCTTTGCCCAGCATCAAGAGTTGCTCCCTCTGCTCCTCCCAGTGAGTGTCTGGGGGTGAACAAGAAGCTGTCAGGGGGACTCAGAAAGGAGAGCTGACCCCGGCTGAGCAGAGGGAGATTCCATAACATTGATGCCACGCTCAGTAATATAAGATGTTCCGGAAGAAGAAAGAAGTGGAAACAGTTATCATTCAAGGTGACAGGTGGTGGTAGACGGGTGGGGTATTAGTCTGCTTGTGGGAAGTGGCAAGTGCTTTTGTTTTGGTTTATGTTTGGGTTTTTTTATTTTTGTTCTTTCGCCTGTTAATCCAGATTTAGCTCTATCCACAACTCAAAAGCTCCATTTCCATGAGGCAGCACGGGCAGAGACCTGGATGGCTGAGGATTGCCCTGAGAACATGGACCTGGGCACCAGGACGCTTGCTTGCCCTCACTCACAAGAACTTCCAGCAATCTTGTGCCTTTTCAAAAGAGATTTTCCAAGGAATATTGATTTTCTCCTGGAAATTCCTCAGCCTGGAGAAGACGAGGCTTTAAGGAGACCTTATAGCGGCCTTCCCGTACCTGAATTTCCTCACAAGAAACCCAGGGAGGCTCTTTCTCCAGGGTCATGGAGTGATAGGACAAGGGGTAACAGCTTTAAATTGGAGAGGAGAAGATTTAGATTATACATTGGGAAGAAATCATTCAAAAAGAAGAAGGTGAGGCAGTGTCCAAGCTTGCCCAGGGAAGCTATGGATGTCCCCCTCCCTGGAGGTGATCAAGGTCAGGCTGGTTGGTGTCTTGGATGACCTGGTCCAGTGGGAGGTGTCCCTGCCCATGGCAAGTAGGTTGGAACTGGATGGGCTTACGGTCCCTTCAAACTCTAACAATTCTATGATTTTAAAAGTTATAGAAATACAACTTTTAAACTAAAGTATATTTTTCATAGGTGCATTTTGAAATCTTCCTCTTTAACCACATTGGGAAATGGCTTCAAGAAGCTGTTCAAGGCTTGAAGACCTAAAGAAATCTCCAGACAGACAAAGAGCTTGTTAAGAATTTCTGCAGTTTAATGAGACCCAGGGTCAATTTGCTGATGAGTCCTTGAACCTCAGCTTCTTAGTGGAGATAGAGTGAAGCTCTCAGGAAGCCAAAAGCAGAACTCAGAGTACCTTGAAGTATTAATTGGTCTCAGTGAGTATTGTTGGTGACAAAGCCTCCCCAGGGACTCCTTAGAGCCCAGAATTAGAAGCCATAATTGCAGGCAGGGAAAGGCGTTGTGCCGGCAGCTTTGACACTGAGAAAAGCCTGGGTTTGCTTGGTGAAGCAGAAAGTCCAAGCCCTGACCCCCAGGCCCTGGAAAGGCTGATCTGACTTTCACTCCAATGACACTGGTGCCGTGAACACTCCCATATTGCCAAATCAAAGTGGTATTTCATGGCCAAATCAAAGCAGGTGTTTCATGTAATTCCAAATACAGACCTCTAGAGTTACATGAGATGCCAAGGCTCTCACACAGCTCCATGGAGTTGTAAAGGGTTGTGTCACAGGTGATAGAAGAGTTGGGTCATAGAGTAGTAATAGAGGAGTTCAGTCATAGAAGGTTTATAGAATTGTTGGGTTGTAGAAGTCTCATAGCAGAACTGGGTCATAGATGATTCAAGTCATAGAATAGTCAGGCTATGGAAGAGTCAACTCATAGAAGTGTTAGTTTTTTCATATTTTATAAGGGTTTGATGATAGAAGGATCACATTAGGTTTGGTTCAGAGAAGGGCTGGGTCATAAGAGTCATAGAACAATCAGATCATGAAAGAATCTGGTTATGGAAGGTTCATAGAAGAGTCAGGTCACACAGTTGATCAGAGAGCTGGAGCACCTTGATTATGAGGACAGGCTTAGAGAGTTGTGGTTGCCAAACCTGGAGATGTGAAAGCTGCAAGGAGACCTTAAAGCAACTTCCAGTGCTGCAAGGGGCTCCAGAAATGCTAGGGAGGAGTTCTTGATCAGGGAGCTCAGGGGTAGGATGAAGGAAGAATGGTTTATTCTGAATAAGGGGAGATTGTGATGAGATCTAAGGAAGAAATGTTTTCCTGTGAGGGTGGTGAGGCGCTGGCCCAGGTTGCCCAGAGAAGTCTGCCCCATCCCTGGAGATGTTCCAAGCAAGGCTGGATGGGGCTTGGAGGGACCTGATCCAGTGGGAGGTGTCCCTGCCCATGGAAGGAGGTTTGAACTGAAAGGCTTTTGAGGTCTCTTCCAAATCAAACCATTCTATGGCTCCATGATAAGGTACAGCAGGCTCACCAAGAGCTTGTCATGTCAAAAGCTCTTTAGGGCAGGAACATGCCTCTGGCTTCTGTAGGTGCTAGTGATGCTGCTGCTGGTTTAATAGGTGACAGGGCAGGAGCAGGGCCCTGGCTTGGGCAGCTGCTTCTGCTGCCCCTGGTGCCTCAGGAGCTGACTAGGAATGAACAGACAGCTGGTGGTGCAGGTCCTTATGATGTCACTGGTGGCTCTGCAGCACCTAGGGCAGGCAGTGCAGGCATGTGGCTTTGCAGCTTTTTGTGATGTCCCAGGTGGCTGAGTAGGTGATAAGGCAGGAGAGGAGCCTGGTCTGTGCAGCTGCTCAGGTTGTCACTGATGGGTGAGGAGCTGATAGGCCAGCAGGAGGCATCTGGCTTGTGCTGGTGCTTGGGATCTCACACCTGCCTGATCAGAGGGCAGGGCAGGAGCAGGGCCCTGGGTTGTGGTGCTGCCTGTGAGTCACAGGTCCCTAAATATGTGCTAGGGCAGGACCAGCCCCTGCTTTTTGCTGATACCTGGGTCGGTGGGTGGCAGGGCACAGGCTGCCCCAGTCTGTGCAGGTGCCTCTGAGGCCAGAAGTGCTGAGAAGGTTTGAGCAGAGGAGCAGCCCCTTTGTTTGTGAGGGTGTGTTTGATGTCTCAGCATCCCAAGGGGCTGGCAGGGCAGGAGCAAAGCCCTGGTTTGTGCTGCTGCCTCAGGATGTCTCTGGTCGCTGAGGAGGTCTCAGACTAGGAGCAGGTTCTTGCCTTGCACAGGGACATGGGATGTCTCTGGTACCACCAACACCCTGCAGGCTCCCTCCAGGCCTTTGTGTTCCACAGGGGCTTGTGATGTCACTGGTGTCTGATTATGTCACAGAGCAGTAGCAGTGTCCTGACTTCTGATGGCCCTTGTGAGGTCAGAGGTGGCAGAGTGTGTGGAGGGGCAGGAGCAGGCACCTTGCCTGTGGGGGCACTTTTAAAGTATCTTATGGCTGAGAAGCTGTTTGGGTATGAACAGACACGGGGCTGATGCATCTGCTCCTCGTGTCACTTTGGCCTGAGCAGCTGTCTGGGTGGGACAAGTGACCTGGCTTGTGCAGGGGTCTGTGAGGTCACAAGTGGCTGAGTAAATGATGGGACTGGAGAGTGGGGTCAGGCTCTTAGAGCTCCTTGTGATGTCCCTCATGGCTGAGTGAGGAACAGGGCTGGAGAAGGAATCTGGCCTGAGAAGGTGCTTATGGTGTCAGTGGTGACCATGTGGGTGATGGGGTGAGCAGTCACTTGGCTTATTGTGCAGGTTTGTTTTGGGTAGAGTCAACATTCTTCACAGTGGCCAGAGTCATGGTGAAGTTTGGATTTGTGCTGTTGATAACCCAGGGAGGTTTTCGTTATTGCTTAGCAGGGATTACACAGCATCAAGGTCTTTTCTACTCCTCACACGGCTCCACCAGGGAGTAGACTCAGGCTGCAAAAGAAACTAGGAAAGGACACTGCTTGAATAGCTGACCCTAACTGATAAAGGGACTTTCTGTAACATAGGATACCACACTCTGCAATTAATGTTGAGTTAAAAAGAAGGGATTGAGGACGTTCAAACTGGTGGCTTTTGTCTTTCTACGAAACCCCTACTGTTATGGAGCCCCACAGTCCTAGAGATGGCTGAACGCCTTCCTTCCAAATGGACATAGTGAATGAATCTCTCAATTTGCTTTGCTTGCAAACACAGTTTTGCTTTAGCAATTAAAATATTTTGTCTCAACTCATGGTTTTTCTCATTTTTCCCTTCCAATCCTATCCCCATCACACCACAGGGGAAAGGGTGAGTGGCTGTGTGCAAGCGAGCTGTTACTGGAGTTAAACCAAGACAGTTCTTCCTGGTGGTCTATATGGAGCTCAAGGGGTTTAACAAGAACCACCAAAACAGGCAATAAATACAGATGACAGGTTGGACACGCAATGAGTTGCATTACAATTGCTATGTAGAAGATGATGAGAAATTTATTGCTTATGAAGAGCATCGAGTTATTAGTTTCCACATTGCATCCTTGAGCTGCTGGTTCCTGAAGCTGTAGATGAGGGGGTTCAGTGCTGAAGGCACCACTGCATACAGAATTGAGACTACAAGGTTCAGAGATGGAGAAGAGAGGGAGAGGGGCTTCAGATAGGCAATCATGCCAGTGCTGATAAAGAGGGAGACCACGGCCAGGTGAGGGAGGCAGGCAGAAAAGGATTTGTGTCGTCTCTGCTCAGAGGGGATCCTCAGCACAGCCCTGAAGATCTCCACATAGGACACCACAATGAAAACAAAACAACCAAATGCAACTAAGACACTGACCACAACAAGGCAAATCTCCCTGAAGTAGGAGTGTGAGCGGGAGAGCTTGAGGATCTGAGGGATTTCACAGAAGAACTGTTCCACAGCATTGCCCTGGCAGAGGGGCAGAGAAAATGTATTGGCCGTGTGCAGCAGAGCATTGAGAAACCCAGCGCCCCAGGCAGCTGCTGCCATGTGGACACAAGGTCTGGTGCCCAGGAGGGTCCCGTAGTGCAGGGGTTTGCAGATGGCAACGTAGCGGTCGTAGGACATGACTGTGAGAAGAGAATGCTCTGCTGAAATGAAAAAGAGAAACATGAAGACCTGAGCAACACATCCTGCGTAGGAGATGCTCCTGGTGTGCCAGAGGGAATTTGCCATGGATTTGGGGAGAGTGGTGGAGACGGAGCCCAGGTCAAGAACAGAGAGATTTAAGAGGAAGAAGTACATGGGGGTGTGGAGGTGGTGGTCACAGGTGATGGTGGTGATGATGAGGCCGTTGCCCAGGAGGGCAGCCAGGTAGATGCCCAGGAAGAACCCGAAGTGCAGGAGCTGCAGCTCCTGGGTGTCTGCAAATGCCAGGAGGAGGAACTGGGTGATGGAACTGCTGTTGGACATCTGCTGCCTCTTGATGGGAAGCACTAAACATAAAGAAAAAGAGACAAGTGAAGGGAGATGTCTTTTAGAAACATCATTTCTCACAATGCACACTCTCCACTGCTTTTCCTTTCCAAGGAGATCAGCATTTAGCTCCGTGCCTGGAGCCCTGCTTAGTGCCGGCTGAATGTGCTGGGAGGAGCAGGACCTCTGCCTGTGGGCGATAGGGGTCAGCCCTCCTCTGCAGGGGGTTATGGGGATGGTGTGAGCAGACATAGTGTTCTAATTTTACAGTTAAAACTGCTCCTCTTGAAAGTGGCCTTCTCAGCATCTCCACTCCCTGCACTAAGAAACGAAATTGTCCAAAGTGTTTTGAGAGGGTGATGTCAGAAACCCTCAGACCTTCTTTTGCACTCAAGGAAAAGAAATCAATTCCTGCAAGGCGAGAGGTTTACCTGCAGCACAGAGCAGAGGGAGGGGAGCTGCTCTGTCCCTCGCTCTTGTTCCCAGCTGCCCTGGGCTCATACCTTTCTGAGAGGGAGAGGGATCACACTCCCATGTTACCCTGAAAAGCCTCCAGGCCCTGCTGAGAGCAGAGGGATCCACCTCACACCGCTCAATATCTCACCCTTTCCCAAGGTGTCAGCACCCATTTTCAGCCCAGGACACACACAGCTAATTTCAAAAACCCAACAGCATTTTCTCTGCCATAGTGTCTCCACAGGGCTTTCAGAAAACACAAAGATGTAATAGGACAGACAGGTTTGCATCCTGGAGGGAATCTAACAGCTTGGAAGGACACCTCAAGGACACCCAAGTGTCCTCAGGATGGCATTTGATGAGATTCAGCTCCTTCCCCAGCCACACTGCCTGCACTGCCCACAGCCTCAAAGCTCAGAGAAAAGCTGGGACACAGGTTCCCATAAACACAATGTCAGGAACAACCAGAGACACCAGGTCAGTGGGTGACTTGGCACCTGCAACTCCCATCCCCAGAGACCCTGACAGTGAGAAAAAGAGAACGGCAAGAACAGAGACAAGGGGAGAAACAAGGAGGAACAATGTGAGAGTCTGACTACAGAAATCCAAGGCAAAGGCAGTTGGGTATGCATACAGCATTCCCCTTTCTGAGGGATGGGGGGCAGGACGGGCCAGCTTTAGGAGAGAATTGTGCTACAGCCAGAGACTCACCATGGTCAGGGCTGTGAGAATTTCTCCCTCAATAAAGTATCAGTATCCTGTCTGCTATTCCCTTCTCCTCATTGTGTTCAGGCTGTGCCCTCAGCCCTGCTGAGCTTTGCAGAGGAGCTGCTCCTGCCCAGACCTGGCTCTTTTATGAACTCCTGTCTCATTATGAGCTCCCTCCCTGCCAGGAGCCCAGCCCAGCTCAGCAGCAGAGCAGCAGCCCAAGGCAGCACTTTCTCTGCCCGCTCTGCTCTCCCTCGAGGTGTCCCTGGGGCTCCAGGGGAACCTGCTGAGAAACAGCCTGAATCCATCTCTGATGTTCCCTCCTTCATCTGCCAGAGACATTTCTGTCCTGCAGTGTCATTGCTCCTGTTAGAAAACAATGGGGAATGAGAATCACTTTTCTTGTCCCAACATTAGGCAGGACCCCAGGAAGGTGACAGGGAATTGTCTCATTTCTCCAGGCTGAGAGAAGCTGTTCCATTGAGTGAGTTTGGGCATTTCATCCTGGGTCTCTAGACCTGGGGCTGGAAAGGCACTGAGCTCTCTTCTCTCCTGCCTGTGTCTCTGCTTCAAGTAAAGCCTTTCCACAAAAATAGGGTCTTGGACAATTGGTCTCAGTTTCCCTGATGGCAGGGATGAGCTTGCCTAGTGACACAGCCGAAGGACTTCAGCCCCAGTGGGCAGCAGTTCCCTCAGCCAGGGGCACAGGCAGGAGGAGCTGGAGCTGTTCCTGTGGGAGATAGAGCTGTGATAAGGTCACAGACCTCGGGAAAGATGGACTTCAAAAATAGCATCCTTCAAGCTGAGCGAGGGTCCAGACCAAAACTCAATTTCAACTTGAAAGGCCATTCAAGAGAACAATGATGAGTGTTTGCTTTTTCAGGAAAAGTACCGGGCACTGTGTGGATTGTGCTGAATTTAGGAAGAGCAGGTGTAGAGAGATCTGAGATTCCCTGTTTCCTCTTTGTCTCTGTCTTCCCCAGCAAGGTCTCCCAGGCCTCTGTGACTCAGGGCAGGACTCTGGAGGAGATCAACCAGTGGAGACAGGGAATCAAATCAGGGTTCACTTGAGCAAACCCAGTCCCTCCCAGTCTGTGGGACAGGAGGGGCAGCATCTCAGGGAGCAGAGTGAAGAGGACAATGCCACATGAGGTGAGTCTCCATCATCTTCATAAGGCCATGGAGATGGGGGGAACTCCATGATTACTGGCACCACTCCCACATTACATGTCCTTTTTAGAAATGGCCAGTGGAAAGGCAGGAGATCTAAAGGCTTTGCCCAGCCGTTGTCTCTACAGATTCCATTACTGAGTATCTGATTGAGAAGTGGACTAGATTTCCCTTGGGCACCTTGTGTCTCACCGTCCTTCTATGACCCAACTCCTCTATGATCTGACCAGCTGTTGACCCAACTCTTCTATGACCCAACACTTCTATGACCTGACTCTTCTAAGACCTTTCTATGACCTGTTCCTTCCTTTTCCTGACTAAACTCTCATGCTTCTATGACTCAACTATTCCATGACCCGAATCTATTGTGACCCTTATTATGACCCAAATATTTTATAGCCTGAGACTTCTGTGACCTGACACCTCTATGAGCCTTTTATGACTGAACTATGCTCTTACTCCTCCACGATACGACTCATCTATAACCTGACTCTTCTTTGACCTACACTTATATGATCAGACCCTTCAGTGACATGAGCCTTCTAAACTCTCCATGACCTGACTGTCCTCTGACACTTCTGTGATTTGACTTTCTATGACCTAAGTCTTCTATGATTTTTCTGTGACACAAATCATCTAAGCCTCACGCTTCTATCATAGAATCATAGAATCATGGTTAGAAGAGACCCACTGGATCATCGAGTCCAACCACTCCCATCAAACACTAAACCATGCCCCTCAACACCTCGTCCACCCGTGCCTTAAACACTTCCAGGGAAAGTGAATCAACCACCATCCTGGGCAGCCTCTGCCAGTGTCCAATGACCCTTTCTGTGAAAATTTTTTTCCTAATGTCCAGCCTAAATCTCCCCTGGTGGAGCTTGTGGCCATTCCCTCTCGTCCTGTCTCCTGTCACTTGGGAGTAGAGCCCAGCTCCCTCCTCTCTACAACCTCCTTTCAGGTAGTTATAGAGAGCAATGAGGTCACCTCTCAGCCTCCTCTTCTCCAGGCTAAACACCCACAGCTCTCTCAGTCGCTCCTCATGAGGCCTGTTCTCCAGCCCCTTCACCAGCTTTGTTGCTCTTCTCTGGACTCACTCCAGAGCCTCAACATCCTTCTATGACCCAACTCTTCTAAAACCCGACCCTTTGATGACCAAACTGTTTTATAAAAAAACCCTTACTATTAACTGATCCTTCTATGACCTGATTCCTGTATGACTTGACCCTGAAATGAGCCACTATCTGTGTTTTTATGACTTCTATGACCCAACAGTTCTATCACCAATCTACGACCTAGTGCTTCTATGACCCAACACTTCAATGACACACCCCTTGAACAAACCTGCTCTTGTATGAGCCTTCAATGACCCATGTCTTCTATGAACCAATTCTTCTACCACCCTGTTCTTCTGTGACGTCTCTATGATCCGACTCATCTAGAGTCAGAGCCTTCTACAAATCAAACCATCTATGACCCAATTCTTCTCAGACCCTTCTATGACCTGACTCCTCTCTGAATTAAATAATCTATGACCCAACCATTTTATGACCTGACCCCTCTATGACCTGACACTTTAATGTCCTTTCAATGACCAAATCCTTCTATTATCCAAATAAACACTCATGCTTCTATTCCTCAATACTCCTGTTACCTGAAAATTCTGTGATCTGAGACATCCATCACCTGACCCTTTTATGAACCTTCTATGACTGAAATCTTCTGTTATTCCTCTATGACCTGACACATCTATAACTCAACTCTTCTGTGACACATCTCTTACATTACCAGGAACTTCCATGACTCAAGCCTTCCATGACACAACACTTCATTCCATGACCTGAGTCTTTTCTGACTGTACTATGATGTGACTTTCCATGACTTGACTCTTCCATGAACCTTCTGCGAACAGATTCTTCCATTACGTGACTGTTCTATGACTCTTCTATGACTCAACCCTTCTCTGAACTATCTGTTTTGTGAGCCTTCTATGAATAAACCCTTCTAAAACCCAAATAAACTCACTCTTCTATGACTCAACTATTCTATGGCCTGAATATTCTATGACACTTTTATGAACACAATCATTGATGATCCAGTTCTTCTATGAACATTTCATGATCCAAAACTTCTATAAACCTTCTCTGACTGCTCTCCTTAGTTACTCCTCTATGACTCAACTCTTCTCTCAGCTGACCCTTCTCATACCCAAGATTTCTGTTTCTCTTCTATGACTCAACCGTTTATGACCCTGCCCATCTAGAACCCAATTCTTCTATAACTGCAGGAAGCTGAGTGAGAGCCTTGGCATCTCCCATAACCCTACAGGCCAGGATTTGGAATTACATGGAATAAGTGCTGTGATTCTGATTCAGCAATGTCATAGTGTTCATGGCACCAGTGCCATTGTAGCCAAAGCCAGATCTGCCTTTCCAGGGCCTGGGGGTCAGGGCTTGGACTTTCTGCTTCATTGAGCAAACCCAGGCTTTTCTCAGCATCACAGCTGCCTGCACAGCGCCTTTGCATTCCTGCACTCATGGCCTCTAATTCTTGGCTCTGATGAGTCCCTGGGGAGGCTTTGTCACTAAGAATCCCCACTGAGACCAGTTAAGACTCAAGGAATTTTGAATTTTTCTTTTGACTCCTTGAGATGTTTCCTCTATGTCCTTTCAGCAGTGATCATTCAGTTAGTCCACCCTGGGTCTAATTAAATTACAGACAGACTTAACGAGCTCTTTCTCTTCCTACTGTTTTCTAAAGGTCTTCAAGACTTTCACAGCTCCTTGGTGTAATTTCCCAGTGTGGTTAAGGAGGAATATTTCAACATGCACCTAAGAAAAATATGTTTTGTTTAAGGTTTATATTTCTAAACTTTTCAGAATCATAGAATTTTTTGTGTTGGAAGGGACCTTAAAGCCCATCCAGTTCCACCCCCCTTGCCATGGGCAGGGACACCTCCCACTGGACCAGGCTCCTCAAGGTCCCATTCAAGCTGGCCTTGAACACCTCAAGGGACGGGGCAGCCACAGTTTCCCTAGGCAACCTGGGACAGTGCCTCACCATCTTCTTTTGTGAAGAGTGTCTTTCTAATATCTAATCTAAATCTTCCACTCGACAATTTAAAACATTTCTCATTGTCCTGTCACACTATGTGGTTGTAAAAGTCCCTCCCCAGTTTTCTTGGTGATCCCCTTTAGCTACTGGAAAGCTGCTATAAGGTCTCCCTGAAGTATTGTCTTCTGCATGCTGAGAAAGTTCCAGGAGAAGATCAATATTTCTTTATAAAATCCCCTTTGAAAGAACTTGGGATTGGTGGAGGGTTTTTGTGAATGATGACAAGCAGGCATCCTGGGGCCCAGGTCAATCTCCTCAGGGCACAAGGTCTCTGCACATGCTGCTCCATGGAAATGGTTTTTGACTTGCGGGTTGAGCTAAAAATGGTTTAATAGATGAAAGAAAAAAGATAAAAAACCAACATAAACTCAAACCTAAAACCAATGCAAATACTATCACCACCCATCACCTTGAACAATAAAAATCTCCACTTCTTTCTTCTCCTGACATACTTTTTATCGCTGAGTGTGGCGTCTATGTTAAGGGATCTCCCTCTGCTCAGCCGGGGTCAGCTCTCCTGCCTGTATCCCCCAACAACTTCTTGCCCACCCCCAGCCCCTCACTGGGAGGAGCAGAGGGAGCAACTCTTGGTGCTGGGCAAAGGAGACAATCGCTGCCCTCACTCTTCTGGCACCAGGAAGATGCCACAGGACCCAGTAAGTCTCACATTTCAAAAGGGAAGTGAAGAAACTGGAGGGGACCTGGAGGAGGTCTGGCAGGGTGGAGTTAGTGCCACAGCATGAGGGGTGAGGGCACACTTTGGCCTGCTGGGGAGGCTTTGGGCAAACTCCTAAGTGGGTCTCTACATATCATGCTCATGGAAAATCTTAGGGAACAAGGGAGCTCAGGTGACTTCTAGTCCAATGCCAGCTCCAGGCAGGATAAGCTCTAAGGTCAGACCAGGCTGCTCAGTCCATGTCAGCATCCACAGAGAGAGTTTAGACATCAACAAGGCACCTATGCCAGGATTAAAAGAAAGGATTTGGGCATTTTATCAGCTCCATGGACACAGCTGTCGATCAGCCATGGCTCCTGTGACACCTGGGAACATCCACCTTCTTGTGCAGAGGAGTGGGATCCCTCTCTCAGTCTCCTGGCCCATCTCCAGCCCATGGGGTGCTTTAGGCTGGAAGAAGAATTTAAACACAAGGACATGGATACTGTCACGTTAGTTGCTCAAAGAGTTATTGCATCCAGGTTAAGAACTCCATGAAAGGAAGAGAACAATTTTTAAAAGAACATTGAGTTTAAATCATGTCCTATGATGGCTCTGCTCTCCCCTTTCCATCATCTGCACCCTGAAACCACACCTGCTTTTCTGCCTCAGCTCTAAAGCCTGATCACCTGATGGAAAGAAAGGAAGAAGAATGGTCCTAGGCCTCTGTGAATCTCCTGGGGTCTGGAACTCTGACAGCTATGATGTTGTTCCATTGTTCACCTCAGAAAGAGCCAAGCCGGGCAGTGACTCTGCAGGTCTGACTCAACAAGGTCCATGGAGAGGCCAGGCTGTGTCTATGTCTGCTCACCTACAGCTCAGGTTAATCTGGTGTTAAAATTCAGTCCTGTGTTCATTGTCTTCTGGTCCATGGAAAGAGGGGTTGGTGGAGGCTCAGGAGATTCTTATCAGGGCCCTGACACTGCCCCATGTGTAAGAGAGTAAGAAATGAACCGCACAGACTCCTGACCACAAATATGGTGGGATGTCATAGAGAGGAGCCATGCTGGATCAGGGGAAAATTGTGAGGAGGAAGGAGCTGCAGAGATGTTCTTTTCTTACTGTAAACCCCTTCATCACCATCCTCCTTCTTCTCCTGGGATTTAGTTGGACAGAGGAATTGGGAGCCATGGAGCTATTTCAGTCTGGGAGAAAGTGGGAGGGGAATGGGCTTTAATATTTTCTCCTTGTTGATCCAAATCCAAACCTTTCTTAACAGCAATAAATTAAATCAACCTTTGGCAAGTCCACACGTCTGTGCAAGTGACAGTCACTGGTCACTGAACCTCCTTTCTCTTGACCCATGAGCTTCTCTGGTTAAATCTCTCCCTCTGTCCCTTTGGTTCCAGGCAGGGAGGGAGCAGCTTGGAGGGATCCGGCTGCTGGCCAAGGTTAACCCACCAAAGGACACATCAGGGCTGCCGTGTCCAGTATGGGGCTCCCAGCACAAGGAAGACCCTGTCCAGCCTGGAGCGAGTCCTGCTGAGGCCAGAAGGATGGTTGGGGCTGGAGCACATCATGGACAAAGAGAGGCTGGGGGACATGGGGTCTGAGAGACCAATTGATGTGAAACACTGAGCAAGGACCCAGGGCAGCTGGGGGATCCCAATTCATGGACGTTCTCAGTGTCTGATGAGACAAGGCCAGGAACCCCTGGGGTGTTTGGAGCTGTGTGAAAAATGACTTGGCTGAGAGACCAGCAGTGGCAAGAGCTGTGGGACTGGTTTTCATGAAATGTCAGTAGGAAATGAGTACCCATTTTTTTATTAATAATAGTAGTGGAGCTGGGCACCAATTAGCAGAGGAGGAGGACAGAGGTGACCATGCAGTAGAAGTGCCTCCTTAAGGCTGGGAGGTGCAGCCAGACATGGAAATGGCCAGTGTGTGTGACTCGCCAAGGATGATGTCCCTCATTCAGCTTCCCCAGAATGTCCATGGGACATATAATGGTTGTTTGCAATCTATAATAGGGCCAAATGCCTTGATATCCATATATTTGAATTAGTATTAATTTCCCTGTTAGTACTGAGAATTTCAAGTCCAGGCTGGATGATGCTGTAAGCACCCTGATCCAGTGGGAGGCATCCCTGCCCATGCAAAGGGGGTTGGAACTGGATGATCTCTAAGGTGCCTTCCAACCCAAACCATTCCATGGTTCTATGATGTGATTGTATGATTCTAACCACTATCACTAGTACTAAAACAAGCCCTGGCACCAGCATGAGAGTTGTTACTGATAGGAATATTATGAGGTTCTATTGTTTCTATTTAATCCATCTTTTTATTTCAACCTTCAGGACACCCTTTCATTTCTAGATTCCCCTTCCCAATTAAGGTGGGGAAGGAATTCCTTCCCAGTTTGCTGCCAGATCACAGGGGCTGAAGTGGGACACCTTGTGCCCCCATCTCACACACAGGCTGCTCAGAGACAGCCCCTCCCTGTGCTCATACAGCGGCTGCACAGCAGCAGTCACAGGGTCTCTGTTCTCCTGCTGCCACTCCCAGAGCTGGGGTTGGTCACCCTGCTCTGCTCTCATCTGAGATGCCCCACACCATGAGGAATGGACACGGACACCTTGGTCCAAGGAAGCACATCCCAATGCTGCACTCAGGCAGTTTCCAGGGGACGTTGTTCTCAAGCTGAAGTGACCTTGAGGCTCTGTCTGTCCCACAGGCCTTCACAGCAACCCCATGGACATCGTCCCTGTCACAGAGGTGCCCATTGCCTGTCCCTGTCTGTGATCAGAGCACGGCCACGCTGCAGGAGAGGGACCAAGCTCAGAGCACTCAGACCTTCCACTAGCACAAGGGCCAGAAAGGAGACAATGAAGGTTCCAAGAGAGCAGCTCTAGAAAGACCAAATGCTGGTTCTCCCTGGCATTTCTGCAGTGATGAGAGTCATCTTCTTAACCTCTGGAAGTGACCCAGCAGCTCCACATAATATCCTGGAGGAAGGATCGTGGGCAAACAAGTGGCTACAGGGGACTTTATTTTCTTTAACCAAGCGCAGAGCACGGCTCCTCGTTTACATGATCTCTGAGTCACACAAAACAGGGAGACACTGACACAACAGTGGGAAGAATAATGACATTTCATTGTGGACAATTTTATCAAAACCAAGAAAATATAAATCCCAAAATCAATCTAAATACGCTGCCAAGGAAAGGCTGGTTAGGCAGTGCAGCACATTGCAATTCATGCATAGATGAAGATGGGGAGCTTATTAATGCTTAAAAAGATCCAAACATAAGTTTCCAGACTGCATCCTTGAGCTGCTGATTCCTCAAGCTGTAGATGAGAGGGTTCAGTACTGGAGGAATCACTGAGTACAGAACTGCCACCACAAGGTCCAGAGATGGGGAGGAGATGGCAGAGGGCTTCAAGTAGGCAAAAAAGATGGTACTGAGAAACAGGGAGACAACAGCCAGGTGAGGGAGGCATGTTGAAAAGGCTTTGTGCCGTCCTTGTTTAGAGGGGATCCTCAGCACAGCCCTGAAGATCTGCACATAGGATAATACAATGAAAACAAAACAGCCAGATGCTAAAATAGCACTGACCAGAATAAGCCCAACTTCCCTGAGGTAGGAGTGTGAGCAGGAGAGCTTGAGGATCTGAGGTATTTCACAGAAGAACTGTTCCACAGCATTGCCCTGGCAGAGGGGCAGGGAAAATGTATTGGCCGTGTGCAGCAGAGCATGGAGAAACCCAGCACCCCAGGCAGCTGCTGCCATGTGGACACAAGCTCTGCTGCCCAGGAGGGTCCCGTAGTGCAGGGGTTTGCAGATGGCAACGTAGCGGTCGTAGGACATGATGGTGAGAAGGGAATGCTCTGCTGAAAACAAGAAGACAAAGAGAAAGACTTGGGAAACACATGCTGTGTATGAGATTGTTCTAGTGTCCCATAGGGAGTTGGCCATAGATTTGGGAACAGTGATGGAGATGGATCCCAGGTCAAGAATGGAGAGGTTGAGGAGAAAGAAGTACATGGGGGTGTGGAGGTGGTGGTCACAGGCAATTGTGGTGATGATGAGGCCGTTGCCCAGGAGGGCAGCCAGGTAGATGCCCAGGAAGAGCCCGAAGTGCAAGAGCTGCAGCTCCCGTGTGTCTGCGAATGCCAGGAGGAGGAACTGGGTGATGGAGCTGCTGTTGGACATCTGCTGCCTTTGGCCATGGGGCACTGTCATAGGAGGAAATGACAGTGACAAGTTAGGGGAGAATTTCCTGAGCCAAACCAAAGCCCTTTCTCATTCCCCTCTCCCTTCTGCACACCCCTGTCTCCTCTCTCACAGCCTTTCCTTCAGCTCTGTGCCTGGAGCCCTGCTTGGTGCCTGCTGAATGTGCCGGGAGGAGCAGGGCCTCTGCCCGTGGCTGTGAGGAGTCAGCCCTGCTCTGCAGCAGGGGGTCACGGGGACAGCGGGTACAGGGGACACTGCTGGGGTTCAGCTTTGTCCTCTGGAATTATTCCTGGTGCAGAAGGGCCTGGCATCATTTGCACTGCCTGGAGGAGGAGGAGGTGAGAGGACAGAAGGTAGATTGGGGTTTTACAAAGCTCACAGCTGGGAAGGAAACCTCAAGGAGAATAAAACGTCCTCATGATGCATTTGAGGAAGGGAGATTCAGCTCCTCCCCTAGTCCCACTGACTGCATTGCCCACAGCCCCACAGCTTATAGGAAATCTGGGACATAGGTTCCCATGGACACAACATCAGGAAAGGAGCAACCGGGTCAGTGGGTGACTCTGCAGCTGCAACTACCAACCCCAGAGAGCCTGGCAATGAGAACAAGAGAACAACAACAAGAACAGAGACAAGGAGAAATCAGGGAGGAATAGAGTGAGGGTCTAGCTAAGAGACGCCAGGGCAGAGGCAGCAGGCACACAGACAGTGTTCCTCTTCCCAAGATGTGCTCGCTCCCTCCCAGACACCAACCTTGCCGGGCAGTTGCTCTCAGCCCCTGGGCTCTGGAGAGGGCACTGGAGCTGTGGCTGCAGAGGAGGGGGCTCAGCCTTGGAGCCCAGAGCCCTGGGGGCAGAAGCTTTTCTGGGTGGGAGAGGAGGCAAAGGGGCTTGCTCAGAGGAAGGGTCGGCACTGCAGGGGATCACACAGAGCTGTCTGAATTCTCCTTCCCACAATATCACTGTTTTAAGTTTCCTCTCTTTCCCTGATTCTACCACTTCTGCTTGGAGATTTTCCTCACTGGAGGTGTTTCCCTGTCCCATTTCTTCTCTCTGTCAGTGCTCATAGACCCTACCTGACTCCCTCTGCTTCCCACTGGCCCTACACAAACCTTACTGTTTGTTGGGTAAAGCTGGGCACAGTTTCTTGTTTACAAGCAGAATAGGATGAGACAGACTGAGCCTGATGGGTCCAGCAGAGGTGATGCTGTTGCTGTCCATAGGAAGAAGAGCAGCTGGAAACTTTTTAGGAGTCTCCTATCATACCTACTGACCACTCAGGACACAGCTCAGGAGACTCAGTGATTTGTTCAAGCATGAGAGACTCTTCTTCCATTTCTCCCCACAAACTCCACAAGAAAAAGGAACTGAAAACACAGACACAGGAAAATACCTTATTTTTAAAGTAGTCCCTGCTCTGATCTACCCCTTCAAATGTCCTTCTAGAAATGTCCTTGGGTGATTTGGAGTAGTGAGCAGCCCTGAATCACACAGCACATTCTTGAAAGCAGAAAGATCCTCTCCTTTCCGGAGCTGCTTCTTCCACCCATAGGTTCTCTCCGTCCCACCATGGGAAGCTTCCTGGGCAGGCTCAGTGCTGGCCTTGGGTTTTGTTTCTGCTGCAGAAATTGCAAGAGCCCTCCTGACAGATCTGTGGCTGTGCCGGCTTTAGGAGATCCCTCCAGGAACTACACCTGCATTGCCCTGCACCCAGAGACTCACCTGGAGAAAGGCTGTGAAGATTTTTCTCCAGCTGAAGCCTCCTCTCTCCTCCCAAACTATCCTGCCTTTCCCCTCTCTCTCCTCCCTCCTCTGCCCTCGCTGCCTGCAGGCAGTGCCCTCAGCCCTGCTGGGCTTTGCAGAGGAGCTGCTCCTGGACAGACCTGGCTCTTTTCATAAATTCTTTATCCTTATGATCTCACTCTGTCCCAGGAGCCCAGCCCAGCTCAGCAGCAGAGGAGCATCCCAAGGCAGCACTTTCTCTGCCCCCTTGGGGCTCCCTCGTGGTGTCCCTGGGGTTCCTGCTGAGAAACAGGCTGAAACCATCCCTGATGTTCCCTCCCTCAGCTGGGAAGAGAAATTTCTTTCTTGCAGTGTCATTGCTCCTGTTAGGAAAGTCATGGGGAAAGAGAACCACTTTTTTTGTCACATCATTAGACAGGACCCCAGGAAGGTTAAAGGTAATGATCACATTTCTCCAAGCTGTGAGGCTGTATTCCATCCTTGTCCACTATTTCCAGATGGCTCAACTAGAAATCAGATTGGCAAAGTCGGTGAAAGATAACAAAAAATTTTTCTATTAATATATAAATAATAAAAGGAGGACTAGGGAGACCATACAGTCCCTGTTGGACGCAGAAGGAGCAACAGTGACAGGGGATGAGGAAGTGAAGAGGGTGGTTAGCAGGACAGTAGCACTAAATTTCCAGAGGGCAGACTTGGAACTCTTCAGCAGGCTGGTTGGCAAAGTCTCATGGGAGACAGTGCTTAAGGGCAAGGGAGCCCACGAGGGCTGGGAGCTCTTAAAAAAGGAGATCCTAGCGGCACAGGAGAAAACCATCCCCATGTTCCAAAAAAAAGCCAGCAGGGGAAAAAAACCAGCTTGGTTGAACAGGGAGATCTTGAGTGATATCAAGAAGAAGAGGAATGTTTACGGGCTCTGAAAGAGGGGACAGGCCTCTTGGGTGGACTACAGGAGGGAAGTGTAGAGGAAGATTGTGTAGAGGAAAAATCAGAATGCCAAAGGCTCAACTAGAAATCAGATTGGCAAAGTCTGTGAAAGATAACAAAAATCTTTCTATAAATAATAAAAGGAGGACTAGGGAGACCATACAGTCCCTATTGGATGCAAAAGGAAGAACAGTGACAGGGGATGAGGAAAAGGCTGAGGTACTTAACGCCTTCTTTGCCTCAGTCTTTAATTGTAAAGAAAGTTATTCCCTCTGTGTACAAACCCCTAAGCTAGAGGAGCAGAATGAGGCTCCCATGATCCAAGAGGAAGTGGTCAGAGACTTGCTAGCCCGACTAGACACCCACAAGGCTATGGGGCCTGATGGGATTCGCCCAAGGTTATTGAAGGAGCTGGTGGATGTGCTGGCCAAACCCCTTTGCATCATCTTCCAACAGTCCTGGCTGCCTGGGGAAGTTCCGCTGGATTGGAGGCTGATGTTGTGCCCAGCTACAAGAAGGGTCGCAGAGAGGATCCAGGGAACTACAGGCCTGTCAGTCCAAACTCAGTGCATTCTATGACAAAGTGACTCGGCTGCTGGTCAAGGGAAAGGCTGTGGATGTATCTTTCTGGACCTCAGTAAAGCCTTTGACACAGTTTCTCCCAGCATTCTGCTACGGAAATTGTCACCTCTGGCCTGGACAGGCGCACACTCTCCTGGGTGGGAAACTGGTTGGATGTCTGGGCCCAGAGAGTGGTGGGAAATGGAGTTAAAACCAGCTGGAGGCCAGTGACAAATGGGGTTCCCCAGGGCTCAGTGCTGGGTCCAGCCCTGTTCGATATCTTTATCAATGACCTGGATGAAGGCATCGAGTGCTCCCTTAGCAAGTTTGCAGATGACACCAAGCTGGGTGGAAGTGTGGATCTGCTGGAGGGTCGGGAGGCTCCAAAGGGATCTGAACGGGCTGGACCGCTGGGATGAGACCAAAGGGATGAGGTTTAACAAGGCCAAATGTCGGGTCCTGCACTTGGGGCACAACAACCCTGAGCAGCTACAGAGTAGAAGTCTGGCTGGAAAGCTGCCAGGAGGAGAAGGACCTGGGGGTGTTGATTGACAGCAACTGAACACAAGCCAGCAGTGGCTTGGGGGACATTTGGGGCAATTGGGGGACATCTGGCGAGCTTTGGGGGACGTTTTGGGGACCTTTGAGGGGCATTTGGGGGCAGTTTTGGAGACATTTGTGGGACATTTGTGGACACATCCGAAGACACTTTGGGGATATTTGAGGAAATTTGGGGACCTTTGGGGGATGTTCGGGGACTTTTGGCAAAGTTTGGGGGCCATTTGGGGACATTTGGGTTCAGTTTTGCAGACATGTGGGGACCTTTGGTGACTTTGGGGCATTTGGGGACATTTGGAGACGTTTGGGGACATTTGGAGACTTTGGAGGGATGTTTGGGGACATTTGGAGATGTTTGGGGGCACCTGGGGTCAGTTTTGGGGATGTTTGGGGCCATTTTGAAGACATCTGGGGGAAGCTGGGGACATTTGGGGACCCCTGGGGACACTGTGACCCCCCGAGGCTGGTGGTGGTGCGGGAGGCAGCAGCTCAGGCCGAGGTGAGGGCAGAGGCGGCAGCAAAGGAGGCAGCGAAGAAAATGGAGGCACTGAGGAGGGAACTGGAGGTGAGGGACTGGGAGCACTGGGAGGGCAGCAGGGGGGCACTGGGAGCAGAACTGGGAGCACTGGGAGGGACTGGGAGGGGAGCTAGGGGCTCTGGGAGGGGAACTGGGGGCACTAGGAGGGACTGGGGGGCACTGGCGGGAGAACTGAGGGTACTGGGAGGGACTGGGGGGCACTGGGAGGGGGAGCTGGGGCCACTGGGGGGACTGGGAGCATTGGGATGGGAGCTGGGAGCACTGGGGGGACTGGGAACACTAGAGAAAACTGGGAGGCGCTGGAAGCCACTGGGGGGCGGGCACTGGGATCACTGGGGGACACTTGGAGCACTGGAGGGGCTCTGGGAGGGACTGGGAACACTGGGAGTACTGGGAGGCACTGGGGGCACTGGGGCTGCATTTGGAGGGATTGGGAGCATAGAGGGGCTCTAGTGGGGCACTGGGAGCACTGGGAGGACTGTTGGGGGATGGGGAGGCACTGGGGGGCACTTGGGAGCACTGGGGGCATTGGGGGGCACTGAGGGGAACTGGGAGCACTGGGGCGGGCGCTGGGAAGGACTGGGAGCACTGGGGAGGCTATGGGAGGGGCACTGGGAGCACTGGGAGGGTGACTGGGAGCACTGGGGGGCTCTGGGAGGGAGTGGGGGGGCACTTGGGAGCTCTGGGAGGAGGACTGGGAGGGACCCCGTAAGCACTGGGAGGAGCACTGGGAGGGAACTGGGATCAATGAGAGTGGCACTGGGAGCACTGGGAGGGTGACTGGGAGCACTGGTGTGTGGCAGCAGGACAAGGCGTCAGTGAAGGCGCAGGCCCTGGAGCAGAGGTGGAACCAGACTGGGGGCACTAGGAGCACTGGGGGGGACTGGAGGGCACTGGGAAGGGATTGGAGGGGACTAGGAGGGGACTGAGGGAGGACTGGGAGGCACTGGGGGCCAGTGGGCATTTAATAGGGGGGACACTGGGTGGCACTGGGTGACTCCAGGTGCCTCCAGGTGTCACTGGGTGACAGTGGTTGACTCCAAGTGGCACTGGGTGACTCCAGGTGACATTGACTGACTCCAGGTGACTCCAGGTGACACTAGGTGACTCCAGGTGGCACTGGGTGATTCCTTGTACCTCCAAGTGACTCCAGGTGGCTGAGGGTGCCCCCAGGTGACGTGGTGGTGACACGTGTGTCCCCTCAGGGCAGTGGTGGCGGAGTCACGGTGCCGGGGCGCTGGAGGAGGACGCGGGGCCGCAGCGGCTGCAGCTCGACCAGCTGCGCCTGCAGGCCCAGAACCTCGAGAGAGCCCTCAGGGTCGAGCGCCAGGCTGGCAGCAAGGAGAAGTGAGGGACATGGGGGGGATATGGGGGGACAGGGGACATGGGGAGTCTTGGAGGGGACAGGGGACACCAGAGACACGAAGGGGACATAGGGGAGAGCAGGGAGGACAGGGGACACGGGGACTTGAGGTGTCAGGGGACACAGGGGGACGGAGACATGGGGGGGACAGGGACATGGGGAGACAGGGACATGGGGGGGACAAGAACACAGGGGGGACAGGGGACACAGGGGACGGGGAACATGGTGGGGAGCAGGGGTCACAGGGGACGTGGAGGGGACACCAAGGATACGAGGACATGGTGAGGACAGGGGACATGAAGGAGGGGACAGGGGACATGAAGGAGGGGACAGGGGACATCAGGGACTTGAGGAGAACAAGGACATGGGGGACACAGGGACATGAAGGGGACAAGAGGACACGAGGGACAGGAGGGGGACATGGAGGGGACACCAGGGGACACAGGGACATACGGGGAGCACGGGAAATGGGGACATGGTGAGGACAAGGGATCTGGGGAGTTTTGGAGGGGACAGGGGACACCAGGGACATGAGTGGGACATGGGGACATGGAGGGGACACAAGGGGGACATAGAGGGGACACCAGGGACACGGGGAGGGACGTGGGGACATGATGGGGATTCGGGAGGGGGAGGTGGGGCCATGGTGGGGGGTCAGGAGTGGCTGCCAGTGGCCCTGGCAGGAATGTCACTGCGATGTCCCCATGTCCCTGCAGTTGGAAGCTGGTGCAGCTGCAGGTGGCCTATCACCACCTCTTCCAGGAGTATGACGGTCACATCCAGGGGGGGCATGGGGTCAGGGCACAGGGACAGGTATGGGGACATGGAGACAGGGGACAGATATGGGGACACCACGGGGACACAGAACAGGGGACAGATATGGGGACACAAGGGGGACACAGGACATGGACAGGTACGGGGACATGGGGACAAGGGACACGGGGACAGGGATGGGGATGGGAACATGGGGACACTGGGACAAGGGGTGGAACATGGGGACAGGGACAGGTACAGGGACATGGGGGGGACAGGGACAGGTACTGGGACAGGGGTAGGAGGACAGGGATGGGGACAGGGACAGGGGACAGGGACGGGGACCCAGGGAGACACAGGGCAGGTGACATGGGGACAAGGACAGGGGCTGGAGGGTACACAGGGAAATGGGGATGGGGGACAGGTGACATGGGGACAGGGGTGGGACATGAGGGATCACAGGGTGGGTGGCCTTGGGACAGGGGGTTGGAGGGGACATGGGGACAGGAACTGGAGGGGTCAGGGGACAGGAATGGGGGACAGAGGGACACAGGGACAGGGGAGGACATGGGGACAGGGATGGGGACAGGGACAGAGAGGGACACAGGGACAGGGATGGACACATGAGGTGGGTGATGTGGGGACAAGGATGGGGGCTGGAGGTGACAGGGGACGGATAGGAGGTGTGAGGGGACAGGGAGCATGGGGACAGGGATGGGGACACAAGGAGATGTGGGGACAGAGAAGGGGGCTGGAGGGGACTGGGGACAGGAATGGGAGACAGGGGCAGGGGGACAAGGACAAGGATGGGGGACATGGGGACACAGAGGGACACAGGGACAGGGATGGGGACATGGGGGGACACAGGGCGGGTGGCTTAGCAACAGGAATGAGGGCCAGAGGGGACACGGGACAGATGAGAGGTGCAAGGGGACACAGGGACATGGGGACGCGGGACACGGGGACAGGGATGGAGACATGAGGAGACGTGGGGAGAGGGATGGGGACAGGGACAGAAAGGGACACAGGGACAGGGATGGGGACACGGGGGGACACAGAGTGGGTGGCTTAGGGACAAGAATGGGGCACATAGGGGTGGGTGGCATGGGGACAGGGGCCTGGAGGGGACATGGGGACAGGGATGGGGGACAGGGATGGGGACACGAGGAGATGTTGCGGGGCCAAGGGCACACGCCTCAAAATTCACCTCATTTGCCCCCAATTCCAGCTCTTTTGCCCCCAAATCCACCTCTTTTACCCAAAAATCCACCTCTTTTGCCCCAAAATCCCTCCCTGTGCCCGAAAATCCATCCCCTTTTGCCCCACAATCCACCTCTTTTGCCCCAAGTCCATCCCCTTTTGTGCCCAAATCCACCTCTTTTGTGCCCAAATCCACCTCTTTTGCACCAAAAAACCCTTTTTAATGCAGAATCCTTACGTGCGCCCCCAAATTCAGCTTGTCACTCAAGATCCACCTGTTTCACCCCAAAATCCCTCCCTGCACCCCAAAATGCATCTCTGTCACCCCACAGTCTTCCTTTTGTGTCCCAAAATCTACTTTTCATACCTCAAAATCCTCTTCTCACCACAAAATACACTTTTAGTCACCCCAAATCCTCTTTTTACCCCAAAATCTACCTTTTGTGCCCCCAAATCCTCTCTTTTCACTCTAAAATCCACTGATAGTGACCCAAAAATCCACCTTTTGTGCCCCCAAATCCACGTTCATGACCCAAAATGCCCTCTTTTCATCCCAAACCTCCACCATTTGTACCCCAAAATCCACATTTTTCACCCAAAAATCCACATCTTCCACCCCAAAATTTACCTTTTGTGTCTCCAAATCCTTTATTTTGATCTCAAAATCCACTTGCAGTGACCCAAAAATCCACTTTTTGAACCCTCAAATCCACATTTGTGACCCCAAATCCCCTCTTTTTCACCCCAAATTCACCTTTTGCACCCCTAAATCCCCCAAATCCCCTTTTCGCCTCCAAATTCAACTTTTATGCCCCCGAATTCACCCTTTGCACCCCCAAATCTCCCCAAACCTCCCAAATCCCCTCTTTTTCACCCCAAATTCACCTTTTGCACCCCCAAATCCCCTCTTTTCACCCTGATTCTCCCCGCTCAGAGCCCACCTGGACGAGATGCGCAATAGCCACTCAGACCCTCGCCCCACCTCGGCAACCAGTGAGTTTGGGGAGACACCAATTTCCCCCCCCGCACTCCATAATTTTTTTGGGGTGCAGGGGTTTTTAACCCTTTCCTCCACCTGCAGGTTTTGGGGGGCCTCGCGCGGCACCACCCCCTGAGGAGGAGCCCGAGCTCTGTTGTCCCAAGTGCCAATACAAAGCTCCAGACATGGATACCCTTCAAATCCATGTCATGGAGTCCATCAAGTGAGGGGGGCACCCCAAAATCCTTAGGAGCCCCCTTCAACCTCCAGGGGTCCCCAAAACCAGGGGGGGACCCCCAAAGCCTTCAGGGACCCCCCCCCCCAAATTCAATGGGGGGGTTATGCCATTAAAACTCCTTGAGAGGAGGGGATCGGTGTAAATTGACCCAAATTTGGGGGTTCAAGGAAAGGGGAGACCCCAAAATGTCCCTCTAATTCCTCCCATAAACTGAAAATTGAGCCCAACTTTGGGGCTGAAACCGCCTTTCCTGAAGGTCAAAAAAATATCTTTCCCAAGATAAAACCCTCCCGCAGGAAATAAAATTCAGATTTTGGAAGGAAAAGTCTCTTTTTATGAGGTAAAAGAAAGCTTCACTGGATGTCAATATCCCAGTTTTTTAACGTTAGACCAAGTATATTTGAGGTAGAACCTTCCTTTTTTGACATTAAACTGATTTTTTTTTTTGAGGTAGAACCTTCCTTTTTTGAGGTAACGCTGTCTCCTTGAGGTACTTTTTACCTTTCCTGAGGGAAAATCTCTTTTTCTGAGGTAAAATCACCCTCCTTGAGGTGAAAAATTCTCTTTCCTGAGGCAAAAAAGCCTCTGCTGTGAGGTAAAATTGACCTTTCTTGAGTTAAAATCCTTCGAGGTGAAAAACTCTCTTTCCCAAGGTAAAAATCCCCATTCCTGAAGTAAAATCTCTTCCCTGAGGCAAAAAAAAAGTGTTTTGTGAAGGAAAATTTACCTTTCTTGAGGTAAAAATATCTTTTCTGAGGTAAAAATACCTTTTCTGAGGTAAACCCCCCCTCCTCGAGGTAAATCAATCTCCTTGCCTGGAGCAAATGCACCCCCTGTGAGGTAAAATTCACCTTTTATGGTGCAAAAAATCCTTTTTCTGAGGTTAAATCCCCTTCTCTGATGTAAATATCCTACATTTTGAGGTAAATCCAGCTTTCTTGAGGTAAAACTCTCTTTTTTTGAGGTACGCCTTGCCATTTCTGAGGCAAACTTGCCCTTTTCTGAGGTCAAATCCCATCCCTAAGGTGAAAGGTTCTCTTTCTTGAGGTGAAAGTCCCTTTCCTGAGGGAAAAAAAACTCTTTAGTGAGGTAAAATCGACCTTTCTGGAGGTAAAACTGCTTTTTCTGAGGAAAAATCTCCTCTGTGACTTTCCTGAGGTAAAATCTGCTCCCTGAGGTGGAAAAATCACCTCCCTGATGTGAAAAACCCTTTTCCTGAGGGAAAACCATCTTTTCAGTGAGGTAAAATTGATAGTATTGATAGTTATTGAGGTAAAGTCTCTTTTTTGAGGAAGAAACCCCTCCCTGAATTGAAAAATCACCTCTGTGATGTGAAAAACCATTTTTCTGAGGGAAATTTTTTTTTGTGAGGTAAAACTGACCTTTCATGAGGCAAAATCTTGCGGGGGGGAGGATATAAAATTTCCTCCTTGATGTGAAAAATCACCTCCTTGATGTTAAAAACTCTTTCTGAGGTGAAAAATCTTTTCAGTGAGGTATAGTTGACCATTCCTGAGGTAAAAATCTCCATTTTTGAGAGAAAATCTCCTCCATGAGAGGAAAAATCATGTGTGTGATGTGAAAAAATCCTTTTCCTGAAGTAAGAAAATATTTTCTGTGAGGCAAGATCTATTATTATTGAGGTAAAACCTCCATTTTTGAGGAAAAATGCTTGCGCTGAGGTGAAAAATCACCCCTGTGATGTGAAAAACCCTGTTTCTGAGGGAAAAAATCTTTTTGGTGAGGTAAAATGGACTATTCTTGACGTAAAATCTCCTTTTTTGAGATGAAATCACTTCCCTGATGTGTAAAAACCTCTTTTCCAAGAGGTAAAATCCCTGTTTCTGCGGTAAAAAGCGAGGGGGGCGCGCCCCCTTTAATGCCGAATGTGTTGCCCGCTTCCAAGATGGCGTGTTCCTAGGCAACAGTGTCCGACGCGGCCCGCTTCAAAGATGGCGGCTATTATCGGTTCCTATGGTGACCGCTTCAAAGATGGCGGCACCGGCAGCGCCTGCCCATGCAGGCGTCTCCGTCACGTGGCCGGAAGTACCGCTCTATCCACCGGCTCCTGAGGGGACTCGATGGTTTTGAGCAGCGAGCGGTGTTGACAGCCGGTACCGGAGGGGTTTTTGGGGAAAACGGGGGTGTGGGGGGCTCCCCCTTCACCCCCTCTTCCACCCGCAGGGGCTCCCGGTAAACCATGGCGCAGGCCCGGGGCGTCAACAGCATCCGGTTCAACCAGGACCAGAGTGAGTGGGGGAGACCCCAAAACCACCCGGAATAGACACCAAAACACCTTGAATAGACTTAGAAAGCCCCAGAACTGACCCCAAAACCTTTAAAGGGGACCAAAAAGCTGCAAGGGGGGGCCAAAACCACACAGAATTGACCCCCAGACCTCCAGGATTGACCCAAAACCCCTCCAAAGGTGCCCCGAAACCCCTAGAATGGACCCTAAAATCGTCAAAGGGGCCCCCAAACCCGCTACAATTGACCTAAAAACCCACACAGAGGCCTCCAAAACTCCAGAACTGACTGAAAAAAATCCTCAAAGGGGCCCCCAAGCCCCCAGAATTGAACGACAAAATCCTCAAGGGGGCTCCAAAACCTGCAGAGGGGACCCGAAACCCCCCAGAACTGACCCCAAAATCCTCAAAAGGGCCCCAACCCCCAGAATTAACTGGAAAACCCTCAAAAGGGAACTCAAAACATGTAGGGGGACACCAAACTCCCAAGAATTGACCCCCAAAACCCTTAAAGGGGCCCCAAAACCTGCTGAGGGGACCCAAAACCCCCAGAATTGACCCCCCAAACCCTCAAAGTCGTCCCCAAACTCCCAGAATTAACTGAAATACCCTCAAAAGGGAACTCAAAACATGCAGGAGGGACACCAAACTTCCCAGAATTGACCCCAAAACCCTCAAGGGAGCCTCAGAATTGACCCAAAACCCTCAAAGGGGCCCCAAAACCACCAAAATTGACCCCAAAACCCCCAGAGTTGGCCCAAAACCCGACAAAACGGGGACTAAAATCCCCAGGATCCCCCCAAAATTCTCAAAAGGGACTCCAAAACTCTCATAATTGAACCCAAAAATGTCTAGGGGGACCCCAAAACCCCCATAATTCACCCCAAACCCACCATAATTGACACCAAAACACTCATAATTGACCCCCAAGCGCCCATATCGACCCCCAAACTCCTCATACTGGACCCCAAAGCCCCATAATGATCCCCTAAACCCCTCAAAGGGTCCCCGAAAATCCCCATAATGACCCCCTAAACCTCCATATTTCACCCCAAAATCCTCATAATGACTCCTAAATCCCCCATAATTGATTCCAAAACCTTTATAATGAACCCCAAAACCCACATAATGACCCACAATCCCCCCCAAAGACTCCAGAATCCTCAAAGGGAACCCCAAAAGCCCAGAATTCCCCCCCAAACCCCATAATGATTCTCAGAACCCTCATAATTGACCCCCATCCTCATCATGAACCCCAAAACCCTCAAGGGGACCCCAAAAGCCCCATTATGGTCCCCATAACGCTTGTAATTGATTTCAAAACCCTAATAATTGACTCCAAATCCCCATAATTGACCCCCAAGCTCCCATAATAACTTTCCAAATCTTGATAATAGACCCTAAAACCCTCATAATAGACCCCAAAGCCCTCAAAGGGGACCCAGAAATTCCCTTAATTCACCCCCAAACTTGCCTTTCCAGGCTGTTTCTGCGTGGCAATGGATTCTGGGGTGCGGATCTTCAACGTGGAGCCCCTGATGGAGAAAGGGCACTTGGGTGAGGGGTCGTGTGATAATTTTGGGGTGTAACTCATCGATTTGGGGGGGGTCTGAGGGTGTTTGGGGGGGTCTGACGGTGTTTTGGGGGTCCATTTTTGTGTGAGGGCCAGTTTTGGGTGACAGGGGGGCATTTTGGGGTCCATTTGAGGCTGCTGGGGGCTCTGGTTTTGTGGGGGGGAGCTATAGGGCCCCCCAATCTCTCTTTCCAGGCTAATAAGGATTTTGGGGTGGGAGACAAGAGATTTGGGAGGGTCCTTAGAGTTTGGGGGGGACCTTAAGAGTTTGGGGGCCTTAAACCTTGAAGGGGGGACCCTAAATTTTTTGGGGGGCCCCTCAAATGTTGGGGATCCCCCTCGGATGTGGAGCAGGCAGGCAGCGTGGGGCCCCCAAATCTCTTTTTCCAGGCTAATAAGGATTTTGAGGTGGGAGACAAGAGATTTCAGGGGGTGCCTAGAGTTTGGGGTGCCCTAAATCTTGAGCGGGGGACCCTAAAATTTTGAGGGGGCCCTCAAATATTGGGGTCCCCCCCAGATGCGGAGCAGGTGGGCAGCGTGGGGCTGGCAGAGATGCTGAACCGCTCCAACCTCTTGGCTATCGTGGGCGGCGGGAGTCACCCCAAATTCCCCGATGTCTCAGGTTAGCCTCAAAAAAAAGGGGGTGTGAGGGGACCCCAAAAAATCTTGGGGTGCCCCTTTATAGCCCCCCAACTTTTTAATCACAGTGTTGATTTGGGACGATGCGCGGGAAGGGAAGGACAAGCTGGTGCTGGAATTCACCTTCCCCAAACCCGTCTTGGCCGTGCGGATGCGCCCCGATAAGTGAGGGGGGACCCCAAAAGTGCTTGGAATCACCCCAAAAATAGGGATGTGAGGGGGGGGCGCCCCAAAACCCAGCTGGGGCCCCCCTGCCCCCCGTTTGTGTGCCCCAGGCTGGTGGTCGTGCTGCAGACTCGCCTCTACGTCTTCTCCTTCCCCCAAAACCCAACCAAGCTCTTCGAGTTCGACACCCGCGACAACCCTAAAGGTGGCGACTAGGGGCACTGGGGGAACTGGGAGGCACTGGAAGAGTGTTAGGTGGCACTGGAAGGCACTGGGAGAGTGTTAGGTGGGACTTGGGGGGACTGGGAGGCACTGGAAGAGGGTTAGGTGGGACGGGGGTGGGGACTGGGAGGCGCTGGGAGAGGATTAGGGGGCACTGGGGGAGACTGGGTGAGGGTTAGGAGGGACCAGGGCGGACTGGGAGGCATTGGGAGAGGTGTAGGTGGGACTGGGGGGGGGCCTGGGAGGCACTGGGAGGAGTGTTGGGGGGGACTGGGGGGGGCTTAAGGGGAACTGGGATGAAGTGGGAGGCACTGGGAGGGGACTGGGGCCCAGTGTTTCCCTCCTCTCCCTCCAGGGATCTGTGATCTCTGTCCCAGTTTGGAGAAGGCCTTACTGGTTTTCCCGGGGCACAAGTGTGGGAGCCTCCAGTTAGTGGTGAGGGGGACTGGGGGATACTGAGAGGGACTGGGGAGCACTGGGAGGGACTGGAGGGTCACTGGGAGGGACTGGAGGGGAACTGGGTGTTACTGGTTCTTACTGGTCTGTAGTGGTTTCAGGACCTGGGCTTGGCACAGGCAGCTCCCTGGGTGGCTGTTAGAGGTTTTTAATGGGATTTAATGTTTTTTATTGGCTTTTAGTGGTTTTCCAGCCCGTGGGTTGAGTGCAGTTGGGCCCGTGGGTGTCTGTTCCTGTTTGTTACTGGTTCTTACTGGTCTGTACTGGTTTGAGGACCTGGGCTTGGCACAGGCAGGTCCCTGAGTGGCTGCTTTTAGTGGGCTTTAGTGTTTTTTATTGGCTTTTAGTGGTTTTCCAGCCTCTGGGTTGGGTCCAGGCGGGCCTGTGGGTGTCTGTTCCTGTTCGTTACTGGTTCTTACTGGTCTGTACTGGTTTGAGGACCTGGGCTCGGCACAGGCGGGGACGTCGGTGGCCCCAGTGACCATCAACGCGCACCAGAGCGAGGTCGGCTGCCTGGCCCTGTCCCCACCGGGCGCGCTGGTGGCTTCGGCCTCACGCCGGGGGACCCTCATCCGCCTCTTCTGCACCCAGAGCCGAGCAAGGGTGCTCGAGCTGCGACGGGGCACGGACCCTGCCACCCTCTACTGGTACGGGGCACCGGGGGCACTGGGAGCCACTGGGAAGGGACTGGAAATGGAATATGATGGACTGGGGAACATTGGGAGGCTCTGGGAGGTACTGGGAAGGGACTGGGGAGCATTGGGAGGCACTGGGAGGGCGCTGGATGGAATGGGGAGCACTGGGATGGGCTGGGAGGGCACTGGGATGGAATGGGGAGCACTGGGAGGCACTGGAAGGGGACTGGGAGGGCACTGGGATGATTTGGGAGGTATTGGGAGGCACTGGGAGGGGACTGGGATGGACTGGGATGCACTAGGAGGGCACTAGGGAGCATTGGGAGGCTCTGGTTTGTACTGGGAAGGGACTGGGATGGACTGGGAGGCACTAGAGTGCATTGGGAGGCTCTTGTTTGTACTGGGAAGGGACTGGGATGGACTGGGAAGCACTAGAGTGCATTGGGAAGCTCTGATTTGTACTGGGAGGCACTGGGAGGCTCTGGGGGGCACTGGGAGGGAGTAGGGTTCTACTGGGAAGGACTAGGATATACTGGGAGGCGTTGGGAGGGAACTGGGAGGCACATGAAGGCATTGGGAGTGGAATACGATGGACTGGGGAGTATTGGGAGGTACTGGGAAGGCACTAGGAGGAGACTGGGAGGCACTGGAATGGACTGGGGAGCACTGGGAGGCACTGGGATGGACTGAGATGCACTGGGAGGTACTGAGGAGGCACTGGGGAGCACTAGGATGGACTAGGGAGCACTGGGGGTCACTGGGTAGGGCCTGGTGGTGGGAACTGGTCTGTACTGGTCCATACTGGTCTATACTGGTCCATACTGGGAGCAGCCTGGCGTTCAGCCCCGACTCGGCCTTCCTGAGCGCCACCAGCGACAAAGGCACCGGCCACGTCTTTGCCCTGAGGGAGACGCGGCTCAACCGGCGCTCGGCGTGAGCTACTGGGAGCACTGGGAGCACTGGGACACACTGGGAGAGGGTTAGGAGGGACTGGGAGGCACTGGGAGAGGGTTAGGCGGCACTGGGGGGACTGGGAGGCATGGGGAGAGGGAACTGGGAGACACTGGGAGCACTGGGAGGTGGAACTGGGAGGGACTCGAGGGCACTGGGAGGGACTGGAGGGGGAACTGGGAGCACTAGGAGTTCTGGGAGCACTGGGAGAGTGAACTGGGAGGCACTGGGAGTATTGGGAGCACTGGGAGGGGGAACTGGGAATCACCGGGAGTACTGGGAGGGACTGGAGGGGCACTGGGAGGCACTGGGAGGGGGAACTGGGAGACTCTGGGAGTACTGGAAGCACTGGGAGGGTGAACTGGGAGATACTGGGAGTACTGGGAGGGACTGGATGGTACTGGAGGGGGCACTGGGAGGGACTGGAGGGCACTGGGAGGGACTGGTCCATACTCGTCCACAGTTGCCTTTAGTGGTTTATTGTAGCCTATACTGGTCCATAGTGGTTTGTACTGGTTTATGCTGGTCCACGCTGGTCTGGTGTGGCCGTACTGGTCTATATAAATTGCCCATACTGGTTTGTAGTGGTCTGTACTGGTTTGTATACTACTCTGTACTGCCCTGTACTGGTCCGTACTGGTCCATAGTGACCTGTACTGGTCTATATAGTGGTGCATACTGGGCTGTAGTGGTCTGTACTGGTTTATACTGCTCTGTACTGGTCCATAGTGACCTGTACTGGTTGGTCTATATAGGGGTCCATACTGTTCGATAGTGGTCTATACTGGGCTGTACTCATCTGTAGTGATCCGTACTGGTCTGTAGTGGTTTGTACTGGTCTATACTGTTTTGTACTAGTCCATAGTGACCTGTACTAGTCTATGTAGTGGTCTCTACTGGTCCGTATTGGTCTGTATTGGTCTATAGTGACCTGTACTGGTCTATATAGTGGTCCATGCTGGTCTGTAGTGGTCTGTACTGGTCTATATATTGGTCCATGCTGGTCTGTAGTGGTCTGTACTGGTCTATATAGTGGTTCATACTGGTTTACACTGATCTCTATTGGTCTATATAGTAGTCCATACTGGTTTGTAGTGGTCTGTACTGGCCCATAGTGACCTATACTGGTCTATATAGTGCTCCATACTGGTCCATAGTGACCTGTACTGGTCTATGTAGAGGTCCATACTGTTTCATACTGGTCTGTATGCTCTGTACTGGTCCATACTGGTCTGTACTGGTCCGTACTGGTCTGTACTGGTTGCGCAGGCTGGCGCGGGTGGGCCCGGTGGGGCCGGTGCTGGGTCCCTACGTGGAGTCGCAGTGGTCGCTGGCCACCTTCTCGCTGCCCGGAGAGGCCCCCGCGCCCTGCGCCTTCAGCACCGCCGGACGCAGCCCCCGCGCTGTCGTGGGTGAGACCCCAAAACCCACCATGAACCCCCCAAATCCACCCCCTGTGCCCCAAAACCCACCCTGAACCCCCCAAATCCACCCCCTGCACCCTTAATTCCCAACCTGCACCCCAAAAAACATCTTTTCATCCCCAATATCCCAAGCCCGGACCCCCAACGCCAACCCTGAAACCCAAAATCTACCCCCTGAACCCCCAAATCTGCCCCCTGCACCTCAAAACCCACCTTGAACCCCCAAACCTCAGCCCTGCACCCCCAGTTCCCAACCTGGGCCCCAAAAAACATCCTTTCAGCCCCAAAATCCCAACCCTGCACCCCCAGCACCAACCCTGAAACTTCAGATCCACCTTTTGTACCCCAAAATCTATTCCTTGAACCCCTAAAACGCACCCTGAACCCCCAAATCCACCTTTTGCACCCCAAAAGCTACACCTTGAACCCCCAAATCCTGATCCTGAACCCCAAAATCCACTTTTTATGCCCCAAAATTCCAACCTTGAACCCCCATATCCACCCTGAAGCCCAAAATCCACCTTTAGCAAACCAAAATTTTAATCCTGAACCACCAGATCCACCCTGAACCCCCAAATCCACCTTTCTTGCTCCAAAATCTACACCCTGAACCCCCAAATCCTGACCCCGAACCCCAAAATCCACCTTTTGCGCCCCCAAATCCACTTTTTGTGCCCTAAAATCCACCTTTTGTGCCCCAAAATCTACTTCCTGAACCTCCAAATCCCAACCCTGAGTCCAAAAATCCACCTTTTAACCCCCAAAATCCCAACCCCAGACCCTCAGTGCCAACCCTGAAACCCCAAATCCACCTTTTGCCCCCCAAAATCCCAACCCCAGACCCCCAAATCCTGACTCTGAACTCCCATAATCCACCCTGAACCCTAAAACTCCAATCCTGAACCCCATAGTCCACCCACTGCACCCCCAAATCCTTCCCTATGAGTGCCAAAACCCCAATCCCAAACCCCATAATCCATTCCCTGCACCCCAAAATCCACCCTTGAACCCCAAAACCTCAATCCCAAACCCCATAGTCCACTCTCTGCACCCCTAAAGCCACTCCCTGCACCCCAAAATCCATTCCCTGCACGCCCCAAATGCACCCCTGTACCCCAAAACTCCAATCCTGAATCCCGTAATCCACTCCTTGCACCCCTAAATCCACTCCTACACCCCAAAAATCCCCCCTTGAACCCCAAAACCCCAATCCTGAAGCTCATAATCCACTCCCTGCACCCTTAAATCCACCCCTACACCCCAAAATCCACCCTTGAACCCCAAAACCCCAACCCCAAACCCCCAAATCCATCCCCTGCACCCCTAAATCCCCTTGAACCCCAAACTCCCAATCCTGAAACCCATAATCCACTCCCTGAATGCCTAAATCCCCCGTTCACCCCAGAATCCACCCTTGAATCCCAAAACCCCACCCCTGAACCCCCAAATCCACCCCCTGCGCCCCTAAATCCACTCCTTGCACCCCAAAATCCACTCTTGACCCCTAAAACCCCAATCCCAAACCCCATAATCCACTCTCTGCACCCCTAAATCCACCCCTGAACCCCAGAACTCCAATCCTGAACCCCATAATCCACTCCTTGCACCCCTAAATCCACTCCCTTCACCCCAAAACTCACCCCTGAACCCTAAATTCCCCCCCTGAAACCCCAAACTCCCCTCAGCCGTGTGCGGCGACGGCTCCTTCCACAAATACGTCTTCAGCCCCGAAGGGAACTGCAACCGCGAGGCCTTCGACGTTTTCCTCGACATCTGCGACGACGACGACTTCTGAGACCCCCCGAAACCCCTGGGGTCACCCCAAAACCCCCCACGTCCTCCCAAAAACTTTGGGGACATCCCCCGTTTCCCCCCAAAACCTTGGGAACTCCCATTAAATTCCTTGGATCCCATCAAGCTTCTCCCAGCTCGATGTTTGGGGGCCCCCCCTAAATCTTGGGGACCTCCTGAACCCATTGACTGAAGGGGTTTTGGGGGGGTCTGGTGTGGGTTTTGGGGTCCCCTCATGGGTTTGGGGTGCTCAGGTGGAGCTTTTCGGGTCCCTTGAGGGTTGGGGGTGTGAGGTGGAGCTTTTGGGGTCCCCTGAGGGTTTTGGGGAGGCTGAGGTGGAGCTTTTGGGGTCCTCTGAGGGTTTGGGGGGGGCTGAGGTGGAGTTTTTGGGGTCCCTTGAGGGCTTTGGGGGGTTGAGGTGGAGTTTCTGGGGTCCCTTGAGGGTTTGGGTGGGATGAGGTGGAGCTTTTGGGGTCCCCTGAGGGTTTGGGGGGGGTGGGGTGGGTTTTGGGGTTCCTGGGGGCTCAGAGACACATAAATGGGGGCAGAGACTCCCCAAAAATGGGGACTGAGAACCCCAAAATAGGTTTGGGGACCCCAAAACTGAGCCCAGAGACCCTGAAGAAGCTTGAGGACCCCCAAACGTGGGCTCAGTGCCCCTCCAGATCAACAGAGACCTCGAAGATGGGACCAGACACCCCCAAAATGGGGCCAGAGACCCAGACACAAGCAGTGGGGTCCTAGAGGGGTCCTGGGGGGGGTCTGGTGGTTGTAGAAGAGTCCTGGGGGACTTTGGGGCATTCTGGTGGTCCCAGATGGGTCCTGGGGGGCTTTGGGGGGTTCTGAGGGGGGTTCTGGGTGTCATAGAGGGGTCTGAGGGGATTTCTGGGGGTCCTGGGAGTTCTAGAAGAGTTCTGGCGGGCTTTGGGGGGGTTCTGAGGGAGGTCCTGAGGGTCCTAGATGGATCCTGGGGGTCCTAGGGGGATTTAGGAGGGTTCTTGGGATCCTAGATGGATCCTGGGGGGCTTTTCGGGAGTCTCTGGGGGTCCTAAATGGGTTCTGGGGGTCATGGAGGGGTCCTGGGGGGCTTTGGGGGGGTCCTAGGGGCCCTAGATGGATCCTGGGGGTTCTAGAGGGGTCCTGGGGGTCCTCAGGGGGGTTCTGGGGGGCTGAAAGAGAACGGAGCGTCACCTCCCAAGAATTCTCATCCCCAACTCTCAAACCTTCTGAAAATTCACATTTTGGCAGCACAGAAATTCCAGGGACATTTTATAACGAGCATCGAATCATTTCAGGGGATGAAAAAGTGGAACCAGGGGTTGGTTTATTCCAACCTTGAGAGAAGTTCTGAAGTTTTCAGGTGGAGCTTCATGCCAGGACCATCAAGGAGAAACTTCTAGAAGCCCCTGAAGTGTCTGAGATGTTTGGTGGGACTGCGGTTAGCAGAACGTGTCGTTTCCCTCGTTTCCAGTCAGCCCTCAAGACTCATCTCATTCATTAGTTCAAGGAGAGGTGGAAGAAGTCGAAGAAGAAGAGAAGACGACACATGGAGGGTTTTGGATCCTCTCGGAGCTGATCGTCGCTTCAGGTAGATCTCGCATCTCCTCATTTCGTCTAGAGCACCTTCACAGCCTTCTAGAAGCCCTAGGAACCCTCTAGAGCCTCCTGGGACCCGTTTAAGACCTTCTGGGGCCATTGTAGGAGCCCCAGGAACCCTCTAGATCTACATGGGACCCCTTTTAGGGCCTTCTGGGACCATTCTCTGAGCCCCAGGAACCTTCTAGATCTAACTGAGATCCCTTTAGATCCTTCTAGGACCCTGGTAGGAGCCTGAGGAACCCTGTAGATCTACCTGGGACCCGTTTAGGTCCTTCTAGGACCCATATAGGAGCCCCAGAAACCTTCTAGATCTAACAGGGACCCGTTTAGGTCCTTCTAGGACCCATGTAGGAGCCCCAGAAACCTTCTAGATCTAACAGGGACCCATTTAGGTCCTTCTAGGACCCTTGTAGGAGCCCCAGAAACCTTCTAAATCTACCCGGGAACCCTTTAGGGCCTTCTAGAACCATTGTAGGAGTCCCAGGAACCCTCTACAACTACCTTGGACCCCTTTTAGGGCCTTCTAGGACCCTTGTAGGAGATCGAGGAACTCTCTAGGTCTACCTGGCATCCCTTTAGGGTCTTCTGAAAGCCTTATAGGAGCCGCAGGAATCCTCTACATCTACCTGGGATCCCTTTAGTTCATTCAAGGACCCTTGTAGTAGCCCCAGGAATGCGTTAGATCTACCTGGGACCCATTTAGGTCCTTCTAGGACCCTTGTAGGAGCCCCATAACCCTCTAGTTCTACCTGGGACCTGGTTAGGTCCTTCTAGGAACCCTGTAGGTGCCCCAGGAACCCTCTAGATCTACATAGGACCCCTTTTAGGTCATTCTAGGACCATTGTCGGAGCTTCAGGAACTGTCTAGATCTACCTGGGACCCCTTTTAGCACCTTCTAGGACCACTGTCAGAGCTTCAGGAACTCTCTAGATCTACCTGGGACCTCTTTAGAGTTTTCTAAGTGCATTGTAGAAGCCCCAGGAACCCTCTAGATCTACCTTGGACTCCATTTAGGTGTTCTAGTACCCTTGTAGGAGTTCGAGGAACTCTCTCGACCTACCTGGGACCCCTTTAGGGTCTTCTAGGACCCTTGTAGGAGCCCCAGAAACCCTCTAGTTCTGCCTGGGACCTGATCGTTCTAAGGCCATTGTAGTAGCCCCAGGAACACTGTCGACCTACCTGGGACCCCTTTAGGTTATTCTAGGACCCTTGTAGGAGCCCCAGAAACCCTCTAGGTCCACCGGGGAATCCTTTAGGTCTTTCTAGGACCCTCGTAGGAGCCCCAGGAACCCTCTATATCTACCTGGGACCCGTTTTAGGTTTTTCTAGAACCCTTGTAGGAGTCCCAGGAACCCTCTAGATATACCTGAGATCCGTTTAGGTCCTTCCAGGACGCTGGTAGGGGCCCCAGGAAACCTCTAGATCTACCTGGGACCCCTTTAGGTCCTTTTAGGACCCTTGTAGGAGCCCCAGAAACCATCTAGATCTACCCGGGACCCCGTTAGGGCCTTCTAGGACCATTGTAGGAGCCCCAGGAACCCTCTACAACTACCTGGTATGCGTCTAGTTCCTTCTAGAACCCTTCAAGGATCCCCACGAACTCTCTGGATCTACCTGGGAGCAATTTAGGTCCTTCTGGGAACATTCTTGGAGCCCCAGGAACTGTCTAGATCTACCTGGGACCCCTTTAGGGCCTTCTAGGACCCTTCTTGGAGCCCCAGGAACCTTCTAGATCAAACTGAGATCCCTTTAAGTCCTTCCAGGACCCTGGTAGGAGCCCCATGAACCCTCTAAATCAACCTGGGACCCCTTTAGGGCCGTCTAGGAACCTTCTTGGAGCCCCAGGAACCTTCTAGATCAAACTGAGATCCCTTTAAGTCCTTCCAGGACCCTGGTAGGAGCCCCAGGAACCCTCTAAATCAACCGGGGACCCCTTTAGGTCCTTCTAGGACCATTGTAGGAGCCCCAGGAACGCTCTAGATCTATCTGGGAACCCTTTAGGGCCTACTAGGACCTTTGTAGGAGATTGTAGAACTCTCTAGGTCTACCTGGGATCCCTTTAGGTTCTTCTGGAAGCCTTATAGGAGTCCCAGGAAACCTCTACATCTACCTAGGATACGTTTAGAATTTTCTAGGACCCATGTAGGAGCTCAGGAACTCTCCAGATCTACCTGGGACCTTTTTAAGTCCTTCTAGGATATTTGTAGGAGCACCAGGAACCCTCTAGATCTACCTGGGACCCATTTAGGTCCTTCTAGTACCCTTGTAGCAGCCGCAGGAACCCTCTAGATCTACCATGGCCTCCATTTAGGTGGTGTAGTGCCCTTGTAGGAGACCGAGGAACTCTCCAGGTCTACCTGGGACCCCTATAGTTCCTTCTAGAACCTTTCAAGGAGCCCCACGAACTCTCTGGATCTACCTGGGACCAATTTAGGTCCTTCTATGACCATTCTCAGAGCCCCAGGAACCCTCTAGATGTAACTGAGATCCCTTTAGGTCCTTCCAGGACCATGGTAGGAGCCCCAGGAACCCTCTAGATCTACCTGGGACCCCTTTAGGTCCATCTAGGACCCTTGTAGGAGCCCCAGATACCTTCCAGATCTACCCGGGACCCCTTAGGGCCTTCTAGGACCATTGTAGGAGCCACAGGAACGCTCTAGATCTATCTGGGACCCCTTTAGGGCCTTCTATGACCCTTGTAGGAGATCGAGGAACTCTCTAGGTCTAACTGGGATTCCTTTAGGTTCTTCTGGAAGCCTTATAGGAGCTTCAGGAATCCTCTACATCTACCTGGTACCCCTTTAGTTCGTTCAAGGACCCTTGTAGTAGCCCCAGGAACCCTATAGATCTACCTGGGACCCATTTAGGTCCTTCTAGGGCCCTCTTGGAGCATCAGGAACCCTCTAGATTAACCTGGGACCCGTTTAGCGTTTTCTAGGACCCTTGTAGGATCCCCAGGAACACTCTAGATCTACCTAGGATGCCTTTAGAATTTTCTAGGACCCTTGTAGGAGCTCGGGAACTCTCTAGATATACCTGGGACCCCTTTAGGTCCTTCTAGTACCCTTGTAGGAGCCCCAGGAACCCTCTAGATCTACCTTGGACTCCATTTAGGCGTTCTAGGACCCTTGTAGGAGACCGAGGAACTCTCTAGATCTACCTGGGACCCCTTTAGGTCATTCTAGGACCCTTGTAGGACCTTCAGGAACCATCTATATCTACCTGGGACACCTTTAAAGTTTCCTAAGGCCCTTGTAGAAGCCCCAGAAACCGTCTACATCTACCTGGGACCAATTAAGGTCCTTCTAGGACGCTTGTAGGAGCCCCAGGATCCCTCTAGATCTACCTGGGACCCCGTTAGGTCCTTCTAGTACCATTGTAGGAGCCCCGGGATCCCTCTAGATCAACCTGGGATCCCTTTAGGTCCTTGTAGGAGCCCCAGAAACCCTCTAGTTCTACCTGGGACCTGGTTAGGTCGTTCTAAGACTCTTGTAGGAGCCCCAGGAACCCTCTAGATCGACCTGGGACCCCTTTTGGTCCTTCTAGGACCCTTGTAGGATCCCCAGGAACCCTCAAGATCCACCTGGGACCCCTTTAATTCCTTCTAGGACCCTTGTAGGAGCCCCAGGAACCCTCTAGATCTACCTGGGAAGCCTTTAGGTCCTTCTAAGCCCATTGTAGGAGCCCCAGGAACCCCCTTGATCTAACTGGGACCCCGTAAGGTCCTTCGAGGACCCTCTTGGAGTACAAGGGACCCTCTATATCTAACTGGGACCCCTTAAGATCCTTCGAGGACCATCTTGGAGTACAAGGAACCCTCTAGATCTACGTGGAATCCCATTAGGTCCTTATAGAACCCTTGTAGTAGCGCAAGATCCGTCTAGATATAACTGGGACCCCCTTAGGTGTTCTAGGACTCCTGTAGGGCCCCAGGAACCCTCTAGATCTACCTGGGACCACTTTAGGTCCTTCTAGGACCATTCTCGGGGCCCCAGGATCCCTCTAGATCTACCTCTGACCCATTTAGGTCCGTCTAGACCCTTGTAGTAGTCCCAAGAACCCTGAAGATCTACCTGAGACCCCTTTAGATCCTTCTAAGACCCTTGTAGGAGCCTCAGAAAGCCTCTATATCTATATTGGGAACCCTTTAGGTAGTTCAAGGACCCTTGTAGGAGCATCAAGAAACCCTCTAGATCTACCTGGGACCCCTTTAAGTCCTCTAGGACTCTTGTAGTAGCCGCAGAAGTGCTCTAGATCTACCTGGGACCCTGTTTAGGTCCTTCTAGGACCCTCTTTGAGCCTCAGGAGCCCTCTAGATCTACCTCGGACCCCTTTTTATCGCATTCTAGGACCCTTGTCAGAGCTTCAGGAACTGTCTAGATCTACCTGGGACCCCTTTCAAAGTTTTCTAGAACCGTTATAGGAGCCCCAGGAACCCTCTAGATCTACCTTGGACCACTTTAAGTCCTTCTAGGACCCTTGTACGAGCCCCAGGAATCCTCTAGTTCTTCCTGGGAAGCCTTTCATGTCCTTCTAGAACCCTTGTAGGAGCGCCAGGAGACCTGTAGATCTACCTGGGACACCTTTAGATTCTTCAAGGACCATTGTAGGAGCCCCAGGACCCCTTTTCTTCTATCTGGGAATTTTTTAGGTCCTTCTAGCACCATTGTATGTCCCCCAGGAACCGTCTAGATCTACCTGGGACCCCATTCGGTCCTTATAAGACCCTTAAAGGAGCCGCATGAACCCTCTAGGTCTTCATGGGAACCGTTTAGGTCATTCTAAGACCCTTGTAGGAGCTCCAGGTACTCTCTACATCTACCTGGGACCGCTTTAGAGCCTTCTAGGACCCTTGTCGGAGCCCCAGTAACACTCTACATATACCTGGGACCCCATTAGGTCCTTCTGAGACCCTTGTTGGAGCCCCAGGAACCCTCTAGATCTACCTGGGACCGCTTTTAGGTCCTTCTAAGTCCCTCTTGGAGCCCCAGGAACCGTCTAGATCGACCTAGGACCCCTTTAGCGCCTTCTAGGGCCCTTGTAGGAGCCCCAGAAACCCTCTAGTTCTACCTGGGACCTAGTTAGATTGTTCTAAGACCCTTGTAGTAGCCCCAGGAACCCTGTAGATCTACCTCTGACCCATTTAGGTCCATCTAAGACCCTTGTAGGAGCCCCAAGAAATTACTAGTTTTACCTGGGACCCCTTTAGGGCCTTCTAGGCCCCTTGTAGTAGCCCCAGGAACCCTCTAGATCCACCTGAGACGCCATTAGGTCCTTCTAGGATCCTTGTAGGAGGCCTAGGATCCCTGTAGATCTACCTCTGACCTATTTAGGTCCGTCTAGGACCCTTGTAGGAGCCCCAAGAAACCTCTAGATATACCTGAGACCCCATTAGGTCCTTCTAGGACCCTGGTAGGAGCCCAAGGAACCCTCTATATCTACCTGGGAACAACTTAGGTCCTTCTAGGACCCTTGTACAAGCATCAAGAAACCCTCTAGATCTACTGGGGGACCCTTTAGGTCTTTCTAGGACCCAAGTAGGAGCCCCAGGAACCCTCAATATCTACCTGGGAGCCATTTAGGTCCTAGTAGAACCCTTGTAGGAGTCCTAGGAACCCTCTAGATCTACCTGGGACCCCTTTAGGTCCTTTTAAGCCCCTTGTAGGAGCCCGAGGAACCCCCTTGATCTAACTGGGATCCCTTTAGGTCCTTCTAGGACTCATTGTAGGAGCCCCAGGAACCCTCTAGATCTACCTGGGACACCTTAAGATCCTTCAAGGACCTTCTTCATGTCCCAGGAACCCTCTAGATCTACCTGGGACCCCATTAGGTCCTTATAAAACCCTTGTAGTAGCCCAGGAACCCTCTAGATATAAGTGGGACACCTTTAGGTCCTTCTAGGACCCTTGTAGGAGCCCTGGGAACCCTCTAAATCTACCAGGGACCCCTGTAGGTCCTTCTAGGACCATTGGAGTAGCCGCAGGATCCCTCTGGATCTACCTGGGACCCATTTTAGGTCTTTCTAGTACCCTTGTAGAAGGCCCAGGAACCCTCTCGTCCGACTTGGGACCCTTTTAGAGTATCCTAGGACCCTTGTAGGAGCCCAGAAACCCTCTAGATCTAGGTTGGACACCATTAGGTCCTTATAAAACCCTTGTAGGAGCCCCAGGAACCCTTTAGATCTACCTGTGACCCCTTTAGGTCCTTCTAGTACCATTCTAGGAGCCCTATAAACACTCTAGTTCTACCTGGACCTGGTTAGGTCCTTCTTAGACCCTTGTAGGATCCCCAGGAACCCTATAGATCTACCTGGGACCCCTTTAAGTCCTTCTAGGACCCTTGTAGGAGCCCCAGGAACCAACTAGATCTACCTGGTACAACTTTTAGGTCCTTCAAGGGCCGTTACAGGAGCCCCAGGAACACTCTAGGTCTACCTTGGACCCTGTCAGAGCTTTCTAGAAATTTTCAAGGAGCCCCAGGAACTCTCTTGGTCTAGCTGGCACCCAATTCAGGACCTTCTAGGACCCTTTTAGAGCCCCAGGAACCCTCTATAGCTACAGAGGACACTTTTTAAATATTTCCAGAACTGTTATAGGAGGCTGAGGAACCCCCTAGATCTACCTGGGACCCCTATAAAAGTTTTTAAGACCGGTTATAGGAGCCCTGGGAGCCATCTAGATCTACCTTGGACCACATTAAGCCCTTCTAGGAGCCTTGTACGAGCCCCAGGAATCCTCTGGTTTTTCCTGGGACCCCTTTTAAGTCCTTCTAGTACCCTTGTAGGAGCCCCAGGAACCCTCTAGATCTACCTGGTACCACATTTAGGTCCTTCAAGGGCCGTTATAGGAGCCCCAGGAACACTCTAGGTCTCCCTGTGACCCCTTTTAAGTCCTCCTAGTACCCTTGTAGGCAGGCAAGGAGCCCTGTAGATCAACCTGGGACACCTTTAGGTTCTTCAAGGACGATTGTAGGAGGCACTGGACACCGTTAGATGTACCTGGGACCACTTTAGGTCTTTCTAGGACCCTTGTAGGAACCCCAGGAAGCCTCTACATCTACCAAGGACCCCATTAGGTCCTTATAAGACCCCTGTAGGAAGCACATGAACCCTCCAGGTCTTCATGGGACCCGTTTAGGTCGTTCTAAGACCCTTGTAGGAGTCCCAGGAACTCTCTAGATCTACGTGGGACACCTTTAGGTCCTTCTAGGACCTTTGTAGGAGGCCCAGGATCCCTCTAGATCAAACTGGTACACACTTAGGGCCTTCTAGGCCCCTTGTAGTAGCCCCAGGAACGCTCTAGATCTACCTGGGACCTCTTTTAGGTCCTTCCAGGATGCTAGTAGGAGCCCCAGGATCCCTCTAGATCTACCTGGGACTCATTTCAGGTCCTTCTAGGACCCTTGTAGGAGCTCCAGGAACCCTCTAGATAGAACTAGTACCTCATTCAGGTCCTTCTAGGACCCTTGTAGGAGCCCTAGGATCCCTCTAGATCGAACTAAGACCCACTTAGGGCCTTCTTGGCCCCTTGTGGTAGCCCAAGGAACCCTCTAGAACTACCTGGGAACCCTTTTAGGTCCTTCCAGGACGCTAGTAGGAGCCCCAGGAACCCTCTAGATCTACCTAGGATACATTTCAGGTCCTTCTAGGCCCCTTGTAGGAGCCCCAGGAACCCTCTGCATCTACCTTGGACCTATTTAGAGTCATCTGGGGCCCTTGTAGGAGCCCCAGGAACCCTCTAGATTGAACTGGGACCCACTTAGCGCCTTCTAGGCCCCTTGTAGGAGCCCCAGGAACCCTCTAGATCTAACTGGGACCCCTTTTAGGTCCTTCCAGGACCCTCGTAGGAGCCCTAGGATCCTGACCCAGGATTCTGGGGGCCCCAGGAACCTTCTAGATCTACATGGGACCCATTTTAGGTCCTTCTTGTACCCTTGTAGGAGCCCCAGGAACCCACCAGATCTACATGGAACTCCTTTTAGGTCAGTCTAGGACTCTTACAGGAGCCCCAGGAACCCTCTAGATCGAACTGGGACCACAGTAGGTTCTTATAAAACACTTGTAGGTGCCCCAGGAATCCTCTAGATCTACCTGGGACCGTTTTTAGGTCCTTCCAGGACCCTTGTCGTGGCCCCAGGAACCCTCTACATCTACCTGGGACCCCTTTTACGGCCTTCTAGGACCCTTGTGGGAGCCCCAGGAACCCTCTAGATCTACCTGGGACTCCTTTTAGGTCCTTCTAGGACCCTCATAGGAGTCCCAGAAACCTTCTAGATCTACCTTGGACCCCTTTTAAGATCCTTCTAGGATCCTCCTGGAGCCACAGGAACCCTCTAGATCTACCTGGGACTCCATTAGGTCCTTCTAGGATCCTTGTAGGAGCCCCAGTATCCCTCTAGATCAAACTAAGACCCACTTCGGGCCTTTTGGCCCCTTGTAGTAGCCCAAGGAACCCTCTAGAACTCCCGGGGAACCCTTTTAGTTCCTTCCAGGACGCTAGTAGGAGCACCAGGAACCCTCTAGATCTACCTGGGACCCCTATTAGGTCCTTCTAGGATCCTCCTGGAGCCCCAGGAACCCTCTAGATCTACCTGGGACTCCATTAGGTCCTTCTAGGATCCTTGTAGGAGCTCCAGGAAACCCTCTAGATCTACCTGGGACCCCTTTAGGTCCTTCTAGGGCCCTTGTCAGGACCCCAGGTACTCTCTAGATCTACGTTGGACATTTTTAGGTCCTTGTAGCACCCTTGTAGGAGCCTCAGGAACCATCTAGATCTACCTGAGACTCATTTTAGATCCTTCTAGGCCCCTTGTAGGAGCCCCTGGAACCCTCTGCATCTACCTGGGACCCATTTAGGGTCATCTAGGACGATTGTAGGAGCCCAAGGAACCCTCTAGATCTACCTGGGACCCCTTCTACGTCCTTCTAGGCCCCTTGTAGGAGTCCCAGGAACTCTCAAGATCACCCTGGGACCCCTATTAGGTCCTTCTAGGATCCTCCTGGAGCCCTAGAAACCCTCTAGATTGACCTGGGACTCGATTAGGTCCTTCTAGGACCCTTGTAAGGGCTCCAGGAAACCCTCTAGATCTACCTGGGACCCCTTTAGGTCCTTCTAGGGCTCTTGTCGGGGCCCCAGGAACACTCTAGATCTACGTTTGGACATTTTTAGGTCCTTGTAGCACCCTTGTAGGAGCCTCAGGAACCCTTTAGATCTACCTGGGACCCCTTTCACATCCATCTAAGACCCTTGTAGGAGCCCAGGAACCATCTAGATCTACCTAGGACCTAAGTAGGTTCTTATAAAACCCTTGTAGGAGGCCCAGGATCCCTCTAGATCTACCTGGGACTCATTTTAGATCCTTCTAGGACCCTTGTAGGAGCTCCAGGAACCCTCTGCATCTACCTGGGACCCATTTAGGGTCATCTAGGCCCACTGTAGGAGCCTCAGGAACTCTCTAGATCTACCTGGGACGCCTTTTAGGTCCTTTTTGTACCCTCGTAGGAGTCCCAGAATCCCTCTAGATCTACCTGGGACCCCTTTTAGGTCCTTCTTGGACCCTGGTAGGAGCCCCAGGAACCCTCTCGACTTAACTGGGACCCCTTATAGGGCCTTCTAGGACCCTTGTAGGAGCCCCAGGAACTTTCTAGATCTACCTGGGACCCACTTAGGGCCTTCTAGGACCCTTGTAGGAGCCCCAGGAACTCTCTAGATCTACCTGGGACCACTTTTAGGTCCTTCTAGGACCAATGTAGGAGCCCCAGAAACCCTCTAGATTAACCTGGGACCTCTTTTAAGTCTTTGTAGGACACTGGTTGGAGCCCCAGAGACCCTCTCAACTTAACTGGGACCCACTTAATGCCTTCTAGAACCCTTGTTGGAGCCCCAGGAACTCCCTAGATCTACCTGGGACCCACTTAGGGCCTTCTAGGACCCTTGTAGGAGCCCCAGGAACCCTCTAGATCTACCTGGGACCCTTTTCGGTCCTTCTAGAACCTTTGTAGTTGTCCCAGGAACCCTCTAGATCTACCTGGGACCCCTTTCGGTCCTTCTAGAACCGTTGTAGGAGACCCAGGAACCTTTTCGATTTACCTGTGACATTTTTAGGTCCGTCTAGGACCCTTCTAGGAGCCCTTGAAACCCTCTGGTTCTACCTGGGACCTGGTTAGGTCCTTCTAATACCCTCATAGGAGCCCCAGGAACCCACTAGATCTACTTGGGACCCCTTTAGGTCCTTCTAGGACCCTTGTAGGAGTTCCAGGATCCCTCTAGATCTACCTGGGACCCCTTTAGGTCCTTCTAGGACCCTTGTAGGAGCCCCAGGAACCCTCTAGATCTACCTGGTACCCTTTTCGGTCCTTCTAGAACCCTTGTAGTAGCCCCAGGAACCTTCTAGATCTACATGGGACCCATTTTAGGTCCTTCTCGTACCCTTGTAGGAGCCCCAGGAACCCACCAGATCTACATGGAACTCCTTTTAGGTCAGTCTAGGACTCTTACAGGAGCCCCAGGAACCCTCTAGATCGAACTGGGACCACAGTAGGTTCTTATAAAACACTTGTGGGTGCCCCAGGAATCCTCTAGATCTACCTGGGACTGTTTTTAGGTCCTTCCAGGACCTTTGTCGTAGCCCCAGGAACCCTCTACATCTACCTGGGACCCCTTTTACGGCCTTCTAGGACCCTTGTGGGAGCCCCAGGAACCCTCTAGATCTACCTGGGACCCCTTTTAGGTCCTTCTAGGACCCTCGTAGGAGTCCCAGGAACCCTCTAGATCAACCTGGGACCCCTTTTAGGTCCTTCTAGAACCCTTGTAGGAGTCCCAGGAACCCTCTAGATCTACCTGGGACCACTTTAGTCCTTCTAGGGCCCTTGTTGGGGCCCCAGGTACTCTCTAGATGTACGTTGGACATTTTTAGTTCCTTGTAGGACCCTTGTAGGAGCCTCAGGAACCCTTTAGATCTACCTGGGCCCCCTTTCACGTCCATCTAAGACCCTTGTAGGAGCCCAGGAACCATCTAGATCTACCTGGGACTCATTTTAGATCCTTCTAGGACCCTTGTAGGAGCCCCTGGAACCCTCTGCATCTACCTGGGACCCATTTAGGGTCATCTAGGACGATTGTAGGAGCCCAAGGAACCCTCTAGATCTACCTGGGACACATTCAGGTCCTTCTCGGTCCCTTGTTGGAGCCCAGAATCCCTCTAGATAGAACTGGGACCCACTTAGCGCCTTCTAGACCCCCTGTAGGAGCCCAGGAACCCTCTAGATCTACCTGGGAACCCTTTTAGGTTCTTTTTTGTAGCCCCATAGGAGTCCCAGAATCCCTCTAGATCTACCTGGGACCGTTTTTAGGTCCTTCCAGGACCCTTGTCGTGGCCCCAGGAACCCTCTAGATCTACCTGGGACCCCTTTTACGGCCTTCTAGGACCCTTGTAGGAACCCCAAGAACTCTCTAGATCTACCTGGGACCCACTTAGGGCCTTCTAGGACCCTTGTAGGAGCCTCAGGAACTCTCTAGATCTACCTGGGACCCCTTTTAGGTCCTTCTAGGATCCTCCTGGATCCCCAGGAACCCTCTAGGTCTACCTGAGACCCATTTTAGGTCCTTCTAGAACCCTTGTAGGAGTCCCAGGAACCGTCTAGATCTACCTGGAACCCCTTTAGTCCTTTTAGGGCCCTTGTTGGGGCCCCAGGTACTCTCTAGATCTACGTTGGACATTTTTAGTTCCTTGTAGGACCCTTGTAGGAGCCTCAGGGACCTGTTAGATCTACCTGGGACCCCTTTGACGTCCATCTAAGACCCTTGTAGGAGCCCAGGAACCATCTAGATCTACCTAGGACATAAGTAGGTTCTTATAAAAACCTTGTAGAAGCTCCAGGAAGGCTCTAGATCTACATGGGACACCTTTAGTTCCTTCTAAGACCTTTGTAAGAGCTCCAGGAACCCTCTAGATCTACCTGGGACTCCATTAGGTCCTTCTAGCATCCTTGTAGGAGCTCCAGGATACCCTCTAGATCTATCTGGGACCCCTTTAGGTCCTTCTAAGGCCCTTGTCAGGGCCCCAGGTACTCTCTAGATCTACGTTGGACATTTTTAGGTCCTTGTAGCACCCTTGTAGGAGCCTCAGGAACCATCTAGATCTACCTGGGACTCATTTTAGATCCTTCTAGGAACCCTTGTAGGAGCCCCTGGAACCCTCTGCATCTACCTGGGACCCATTCAGGGTCATCTAGGACGATTGTAGGAGCCCAAGGAACCCTCTAGATCTACCTGGGACACATTCAGGTCCTTCTCGGTCCCTTGTTGGAGCCCCAGGATCCCTCTAGATAGAACTGGACCCCACTTAGCGCCTTCTAGGCCCCCTGTAGGAGCCTCAGGAACTCTCTAGATCTACCTGGGACCCACTTAGGGCCTTCTAGGACCCTTGTAGGAGCCCCAGAAACCCTCTAGATTAACCTGGGACCTCTTTTAAGTCTTTGTAGGACACTGGTTGGAGCCCCAGAGACCCTCTCAACTTAACTGGGACCCACTTAATGCCTTCTAGGACCCTTGTTGGAGCCCCAGGAACTCCCTAGATCTACCTGAGACCCACTTAGGGCCTTCTAGGCCCTTGTAGGAGCTCTGGAACCCTCTAGATCTACCTGGGACCCTTTTCGGTCCTTCTAGAACCTTTGTAGTTGTCCCAGGAACCCTCTAGATCTACCTGGGACCCCTTTCGGTCCTTCTAGAACCGTTGTAGGAGACTCAGGAACCTTTTCGATTTACCTGTGACATTTTTAGGTTCGTCTAGGACCCTTCTAGGAGCCCTTGAAACCCTCTGGTTCTACCTGGGACCTGGTTAGGTCCTTCTAATACCCTCATAGGAGCCCCAGGAACCCACTAGATCTACTTGGGACCCCTTTAGGTCCTTCTAGGACCCTTGTAGGAGTTCCAGGAACCCTCTAGATCTACCTGGGATCCATTTAGGTCCTTCTAGGACCCTTGTAGGAGCCCCAGGAACCCTCTAGATCTACCTGGGACTCCATTAGGTCCTTCTAGCATCCTTGTAGGAGCTCCAGGATACCCTCTAGATCTATCTGGGACCCCTTTAGGTCCTTCTAGGGCCCTTGTCAGGGCCCCAGGTACTCTCTAGATCTACGTTGGACATTTTTAGGTCCTTGTAGCACCCTTGTAGGAGCCTCAGGAACCATCTAGATCTACCTGGGACTCATTTTAGATCCTTCTAGGACCCTTGTAGGAGCCCCTGGAACCCTCTGCATCTACCTGGGACCCATTCAGGGTCATCTAGGACGATTGTAGGAGCCCAAGGAACCCTCTAGATCTACCTGGGACACATTCAGGTCCTTCTCGGTCCCTTGTTGGAGCCCCAGGATCCCTCTAGATAGAACTGGACCCCAATTAGCGCCTTCTAGGCCCCCTGTAGGAGCCTCAGGAACTCTCTAGATCTACCTGGGACCCACTTAGGGCCTTCTAGGACCCTTGTAGGAGCCCCAGGAACTCTCTAGATCTACCTGGGACCGCTTTTAGGTCCTTCTAGGACCAATGTAGGAGCCCCAGAAACCCTCTAGATTAACCTGGGACCTCTTTTAAGTCTTTGTAGGACACTGGTTGGAGCCCCAGAGACCCTCTCAACTTAACTGGGACCCACTTAATGCCTTCTAGGACCCTTGTTGGAGCCCCAGGAACTCCCTAGATCTACCTGAGACCCACTTAGGGCCTTCTAGGCCCTTGTAGGAGCCCTGGAACCCTCTAGATCTACCTGGGACCCTTTTCGGTCCTTCTAGAACCTTTGTAGTTGTCCCAGGAACCCTCTAGATCTACCTGGGACCCCTTTCGGTCCTTCTAGAACCGTTGTAGGAGACTCAGGAACCTTTTCGATTTACCTGTGACATTTTTAGGTTCGTCTAGGACCCTTCTAGGAGCCCTTGAAACCCTCTGGTTCTACCTGGGACCTGGTTAGGTCCTTCTAATACCCTCATAGGAGCCCCAGGAACCCACTAGATCTACTTGGGACCCCTTTAGGTCCTTCTAGGACCCTTGTAGGAGTTCCAGGAACCCTCTAGATCTACCTGGGATTCATTTAGGTCCTTCTAGGACCCTTGTAGGAGCCCCAGGAACCCTCTAGATCTACCTGGGACCCTTTTCGCTCCTTCTAGAACCTTTATAGTTGTCCCAGGAACCCTCTAGATCTACCTGGGACCCCTTTCGGTCCTTCTAGAACTGTTGTAGGAGACCCAGGAACCTTTTCGATTTACCTGTGACATTTTTAGGTCCGTCTAGGACCCTTCTAGGAGCCCTTGAAACCCTCTGGTTCTACCTGGGACCTGGTTAGGTCCTTCTAATACCCTCATAGGAGCCCCAGGAACCCACTAGATCTACTTGGGACCCCTTTAGGTCCTTCTAGGACCCTTGTAGGAGTTCCAGGAACCCTCTAGATCTACCTGGGACCCCTTTAGGTCCTTCTAGGACCCTTGTAGGAGCCCCAGGAACCCTCTAGATCTACCTGGGACCCTTTTCGGTCCTTCTAGAACCCTTGTAGGAGCCCCAGGAACCTTCTAGATCTACATGGGACCCATTTTAGGTCCTTCTCGTACCCTTGTAGGAGCTCCAGGAACCCACCAGATCTACATGGGACTCCTTTTAGGTCAGTCTAGGACTCTTACAGGAGCCCCAGGAACCCTCTAGATCGAACTGGGACCACAGTAGGTTCTTATAAAACACTTGTAGGTGCCCCAGGAATCCTCTAGATCTACCTGGGACCGTTTTTAGGTCCTTCCAGGACCCTTGTCGTGGCCCCAGGAACCCTCTACATCTACCTGGGACCCCTTTTACGGCCTTCTAGGACCCTTGTGGGAGCCCCAGGAACCCTCTAGATCTACCTGGGACCCCTTTTAGGTCCTTCTAGGACCCTCGTAGGAGTCCCAGGAACCCTCTAGATCAACCTGGGACCCCTTTTAGGTCCTTCTAGAACCCTTGTAGGAGTCCCAGGAACCCTCTAGATCTACCTGGGACCCCTTTAGTCCTTCTAGGGCCCTTGTTGGGGCCCCAGGTACTCTCTAGATCTACGTTGGACATTTTTAGTTCCTTGTAGGACCCTTGTAGGAGCCTCAGGAACCCTTTAGATCTACCTGGGCCCCCTTTCACGTCCATCTAAGACCCTTGTAGGAGCCCAGGAACCATCTAGATCTCCTGGGACTCATTTTAGATCCTTCTAGGACCCTTGTAGGAGCCCCTGGAACCTTCTAGATCTACATGGGACCCATTTTAGGTCCTTCTCATACCCTTGTAGGAGCCCCAGGAACCCACCAGATCTACATGGGACTCCTTTTAGGTCAGTCTTGGACTCTTACAGGAGCCCCAGGAACCCTCTAGATCTACCTGGGACCGTTTTTAGGTCCTTCCAGGACCCTTGTCGTGGCCCTAGGAACCCCCTACATCCACCTGGGACCCCTTTTACGGCCTTCTAGGACCCTTGTAGGAGCCTCTGGAAACCCTCTAGATCTACCTGGGACCCCTTTAGATCCTTCTAGGACTCTTGTAGCAGCCGCAAGAATCCTCTATATCTACCTTGGAACCCTTTAGGTCTTTCTTAGGACACTTATAGGACCAGCAAGAAACCCTCTAGATCTACCGGGGATCCATTTAGTTCTGTCTAGGACCCTCGTAGGAGCCCCAAGGACCCTCTAGATCTACCTGGGACCCCTTTTAGGTCCTTCTAGAACCCTTGTAGGAGTCCCAGGAACCCTCTAGATCTATCTGGGACCCATTTATGTCCTTTTAAGACCCTTGCAGGAGCCCCAGAAACCCTCTTGATCTACCTGGGACCCCTTTTAAGTCCTTCTACGACTCATTGTAGGAGCCCCAGGAACCCTCTAGATCTACCTGGGACCCTTTTCGGTCCTTTTAGAACCTTTGTAGTTGTCCCAGGAACCCTCTAGATCTACCTGGGACCCCTTTCGGTCCTTCTAGAACCGTTGTAGGAGACTCAGGAACCTTTTCGATTTACCTGTGACATTTTTAGGTTCGTCTAGGACCCTTCTAGGAGCCCTTGAAACCCTCTGGTTCTACCTGGGACCTGGTTAGGTCCTTCTAATACCCTCATAGGAGCCCCAGGAACCCACTAGATCTACTTGGGACCCCTTTAGGTCCTTCTAGGACCCTTGTAGGAGTTCCAGGAACCCTCTAGATCTACCTGGGATCCATTTAGGTCCTTCTAGGACCCTTGTAGGAGCCCCAGGAACCCTCTAGATCTACCTGGGACCCTTTTCGCTCCTTCTAGAACCTTTATAGTTGTCCCAGGAACCCTCTAGATCTACCTGGGACCCCTTTCGGTCCTTCTAGAACTGTTGTAGGAGACCCAGGAACCTTTTCGATTTACCTGTGACATTTTTAGGTCCGTCTAGGACCCTTCTAGGAGCCCTTGAAACCCTCTGGTTCTACCTGGGACCTGGTTAGGTCCTTCTAATACCCTCATAGGAGCCCCAGGAACCCACTAGATCTACTTGGGACCCCTTTAGGTCCTTCTAGGACCCTTGTAGGAGTTCCAGGATCCCTCTAGATCTACCTGGGACCCCTTTAGGTCCTTCTAGGACCCTTGTAGGAGCCCCAGGAACCCTCTAGATCTACCTGGGACCCTTTTCGGTCCTTCTAGAACCCTTGTAGGAGCCCCAGGAACCTTCTAGATCTACATGGGACCCATTTTAGGTCCTTCTCGTACCCTTGTAGGAGCTCCAGGAACCCACCAGATCTACATGGGACTCCTTTTAGGTCAGTCTAGGACTCTTACAGGAGCCCCAGGAACCCTCTAGATCGAACTGGGACCACAGTAGGTTCTTATAAAACACTTGTAGGTGCCCCAGGAATCCTCTAGATCTACCTGGGACCGTTTTTAGGTCCTTCCAGGACCCTTGTCGTGGCCCCAGGAACCCTCTACATCTACCTGGGACCCCTTTTACGGCCTTCTAGGACCCTTGTGGGAGCCCCAGGAACCCTCTAGATCTACCTGGGACCCCTTTTAGGTCCTTCTAGGACCCTCGTAGGAGTCCCAGGAACCCTCTAGATCAACCTGGGACCCCTTTTAGGTCCTTCTAGAACCCTTGTAGGAGTCCCAGGAACCCTCTAGATCTACCTGGGACCCCTTTAGTCCTTCTAGGGCCCTTGTTGGGGCCCCAGGTACTCTCTAGATCTACGTTGGACATTTTTAGTTCCTTGTAGGACCCTTGTAGGAGCCTCAGGAACCCTTTAGATCCACCTGGGCCCCCTTTCACGTCCATCTAAGACCCTTGTAGGAGCCCAGGAACCATCTAGATCTCCTGGGACTCATTTTAGATCCTTCTAGGACCCTTGTAGGAGCCCCTGGAACCTTCTAGATCTACATGGGACCCATTTTAGGTCCTTCTCATACCCTTGTAGGAGCCCCAGGAACCCACCAGATCTACATGGGACTCCTTTTAGGTCAGTCTTGGACTCTTACAGGAGCCCCAGGAACCCTCTAGATCTACCTGGGACCGTTTTTAGGTCCTTCCAGGACCCTTGTCGTGGCCCTAAGAACCCCCTACATCCACCTGGGACCCCTTTTACGGCCTTCTAGGACCCTTGTAGGAGCCTCTGGAAACCCTCTAGATCTACCTGGGACCCCTTTAGATCCTTCTAGGACTCTTGTAGCAGCCGCAAGAATCCTCTATATCTACCTTGGAACCCTTTAGGTCTTTCTTAGGACACTTATAGGACCAGCAAGAAACCCTCTAGATCTACCGGGGATCCATTTAGTTCTGTCTAGGACCCTCGTAGGAGCCCCAAGGACCCTCTAGATCTACCTGGGACCCCTTTTAGGTCCTTCTAGAACCCTTGTAGGAGTCCCAGGAACCCTCTAGATCTATCTGGGACCCATTTATGTCCTTTTAAGACCCTTGCAGGAGCCCCAGAAACCCTCTTGATCTACCTGGGACCCCTTTTAAGTCCTTCTACGACTCATTGTAGGAGCCCCAGGAACCCTCTAGATCTACCTGGGACCCTTTTCGGTCCTTTTAGAACCTTTGTAGTTGTCCCAGGAACCCTCTAGATCTACCTGGGACCCCTTTCGGTCCTTCTAGAACCGTTGTAGGAGACTCAGGAACCTTTTCGATTTACCTGTGACATTTTTAGGTTCGTCTAGGACCCTTCTAGGAGCCCTTGAAACCCTCTGGTTCTACCTGGGACCTGGTTAGGTCCTTCTAATACCTTCATAGGAGCCCCAGGAACCCACTAGATCAACTTGGGACCCCTTTAGGTCCTTCTAGGACCCTTGTAGGAGTTCCAGGAACCCTCTAGATCTACCTGGGATCCATTTAGGTCCTTCTAGGACCCTTGTAGGAGCCCCAGGAACCCTCTAGATCTACCTGGGACCCTTTTCGGTCCTTCTAGAACCTTTATAGTTGTCCCAGGAACCCTCTAGATCTACCTGGGACCCCTTTCGGTCCTTCTAGAACTGTTGTAGGAGACTCAGGAACCTTTTCGATTTACCTGTGACATTTTTAGGTCCGTCTAGGACCCTTCTAGGAGCCCTTGAAACCCTCTGGTTCTACCTGGGACCTGGTTAGGTCCTTCTAATACCCTCATAGGAGCCCCAGGAACCCACTAGATCTACTTGGGACCCCTTTAGGTCCTTCTAGGACCCTTGTAGGAGTTCCAGGAACCCTCTAGATCTACCTGGGACCCCTTTAGGTCCTTCTAGGACCCTTGTAGGAGCCCCAGGAACCCTCTAGATCTACCTGGGACCCTTTTCGGTCCTTCTAGAACCCTTGTAGGAGCCCCAGGAACCTTCTAGATCTACATGGGACCCATTTTAGGTCCTTCTCGTACCCTTGTAGGAGCTCCAGGAACCCACCAGATCTACATGGGACTCCTTTTAGGTCAGTCTAGGACTCTTACAGGAGCCCCAGGAACCCTCTAGATCGAACTGGGACCACAGTAGGTTCTTATAAAACACTTGTAGGTGCCCCAGGAATCCTCTAGATCTACCTGGGACCGTTTTTAGGTCCTTCCAGGACCCTTGTCGTGGCCCCAGGAACCCTCTACATCTACCTGGGACCCCTTTTACGGCCTTCTAGGACCCTTGTGGGAGCCCCAGGAACCCTCTAGATCTACCTGGGACCCCTTTTAGGTCCTTCTAGGACCCTTGTAGGAGTCCCAGGAACCCTCTAGATCTACCTGGGACCCCTTTAGTCCTTCTAGGGCCCTTGTTGGGGCCCCAGGTACTCTCTAGATGTATGTTGGACATTTTTAGTTCCTTGTAGGACCCTTGTAGGAGCCTCAGGAACCCTTTAGATCTACCTGGGCCCCCTTTCACGTCCATCTAAGACCCTTGTAAGAGCCCAGGAACCATCTAGATCTCCTGGGACTCATTTTAGATCCTTCTAGGACCCTTGTAGGAGCCCCTGGAACCTTCTAGATCTACATGGGACCCATTTTAGGTCCTTCTCATACCCTTGTAGGAGCCCCAGGAACCCACCAGATCTACATGGGACTCCTTTTAGGTCAGTCTTGGACTCTTACAGGAGCCCCAGGAACCCTCTAGATCTACCTGGGACCGTTTTTAGGTCCTTCCAGGACCCTTGTTGTGGCCCTAGGAACCCCCTACATCCACCTGGGACCCCTTTTACGGCCTTCTAGGACCCTTGTAGGAGCCTCTGGAAACCCTCTAGATCTACCTGGGACCCCTTTAGATCCTTCTAGGACTCTTGTAGCAGCCGCAAGATTCCTCTGTATCTACCTTGGAACCCTTTAGGTCCTTCTTAGGACACTTATAGGACCACCAAGAAACCCTCTAGATCTACCGGGGATCCATTTAGGTCTGTCTAGGACCCTCGTAGGAGCCCCAAGGACCCTCTAGATCTACCTGGGACCCCTTTTAGGTCCTTCTAGAACCCTTGTAGGAGTCCCAGGAACCCTCTAGATCTATCTGGGACCCATTTATGTCCTTTTAAGACCCTTGCAGGAGCCCCAGAAACCCTCTTGATCTACCTGGGACCCCTTTTAAGTCATTCTACGACTCATTGTAGGAGCCCCAGGAACCCTCTAGATCTGCCTGGGACCTCTTACGGTCCTTCGAGGACCCTCTTGGAGTCCCAGGAACCCTCTAGATCTACCTGGGACCCCTTTATGTCCTTCTAGGACCATTCTCGGGGCCCCAGGATCCCTCTAGATCTACCTCTGACCCATTTAGGTCTGTCTAGACCCTTGTAGTAGCCCCAAGAACCCTGAAGATCTAACTTAGATCCTTCTAAGACCCTTGTAGGAGCCTCAGAAAGCCTCTATATCTATATTGGGAACCCTTTAGGTAGTTCAAGGACCCTTGTAGGAGCATCAAGAAACCCTCTAGATCTACCTGGGACCCTGTTTAGGTCCTTCTAAGACCCTCTTTGAGCCTCAGGAGCCCTCTAGATCTACCTCGGACCCCTTTTTATCGCATTCTAGGACCCTTGTCAGAGCTTCAGGAACTGTCTAGATCTACCTGGGACCCCTTTCAAAATTTTCTAGAACCGTTATAGGAGCCCCAGGAACCCTCTAGATCTACCTTGGACCACTTTAAGTCCTTCTAGGACCCTTGTACGAGCCCCAGGAATCCTCTAGTTCTTCCTGGGAAGCCTTTTATGTCCTTCTAGAACCCTTGTAGGAGCACCAGGAGACCTGTAGATCTACCTGGGACACCTTTATATTCTTCAAGGACCATTGTAGGAGCCCCAGGATCCCTTTTGTTCTATATGGGATCTACCTCTGACCCATTTAGGTCCATCTAAGACCCTTGTAGGAGCCCCAAGAAATTACTAGTTTTACCTGGGACCCCTTTAGGGCCTTCTAGGCCCCTTGTAGTAGCCCCAGGAACCCTCTAGATCCACCTGAGACGCCATTAGGTCCTTCTAGGATCCTTGTAGGAGGCCTAGGATCCCTGTAGATCTACCTCTGACCTATTTAGGTCCGTCTAGGACCCTTGTAGGAGCCCCAAGAAACCTCTAGATATACCTGAGACCCCATTAGGTCCTTCTAGGACCCTGGTAGGAGCCCGAGTAACCCTCTATATCTACCTGGGAACAACTTAGGTCCTTCTAGGACCCTTGTACGAGCATCAAGAAACCCTCTAGACCTACTGGGGAACCCTTTAGGTCTTTCTAGGACCCAAGTAGGAGCCCCAGGAACCATCAATATCTACCTGGGAGCCATTTAGGTCCTTGTAGAACCCTTGAAGGCGTACTAGGAACCCTCTAGATCTACCTGGGACCCCTTTAGGTCCTTTTAAGCCCCTTGTAGGAGCCCGAGGAACCCCCTTGATCTAACTGGGATCCCTTTAGGTCCTTCTAGGACTCAGTGTAGGAGCCCCAGGAACCCTCTAGATCTACCTGGGACACCTTAAGATCCTTCAAGGACCCTCTTCGAGTCCCAGGAACCCTCTAGATCTACCTGGGACCCCATTAGGTCCTTATAAAACCCTTGTAGTAGCCCAGGAACCCTCTAGATATAACTGGGACACCTTCAAGTCCTTCTAGGACCCTTGTAGGAGCCCTGGGAACCCTCTAAATCTACCAGGGACCCCTTTAGGTCCTTCTAGGACCATTGGAGTAGCTGCAGGATCCCTCTGGATCTACCTGGGACCCATTTTAGGTCTTTCTAGTACCATTGTAGAAGGCCCAGGAACCCTCTCGTCCGACTTGGGACCCTTTTAGAGTATCCTAGGACCCTTGTAGGAGCCCAGAAACCCTCTAGATCTAGCTTGGACACCATTAGGTCCTTATAAAACCCTTGTAGGAGCCCCAGGAACCCCCTTGATCTACCTGTGACCCCTTTAGGTCCTTCTAGTACCCTTCTAGGAGCCCTATAAACACTCTAGTTCTACCTGGACCTGGTTAGGTCCTTCTTAGACCCTTGTAGGATCCCCAGGAACCCTATAGATCTACCTGGGACCCCTTTAAGTCCTTCTAGGACCCTTGTAGGAGCCCCAGGAACCGTCTAGATCTACCTGGTACAACTTTTAGGTCCTTCAAGGGCCGTTACAGGAGCCCCAGGAACACTCTATGTCTACCTGGGACCCCGTCAGAGCTTTCTAGAAATTTTCAAGGAGCCCCAGGAACTCTCTTGGTCTAGCTGGCACCCAATTTAGGACCTTCTAGGACCCTTTTAGAGCCCCAGGAACCCTCTATAGCTTCAGAGGACACGGTTTAAATATTTCCAGAACTGTTATAGGAGGCTGAGGAACCCCCTAGATCTACCTGGGACCCCTATAAAAGTTTTTAAGACCGGTTATAGGAGCCCTGGGAGCCCTCTAGATCTACCTTGGACCACATTAAGTCCTTCTAGGACCCTTGTACGAGCCCCAGGAATCCTCTGGTTCTTCCTGGGACCCCTTTTAAGTCCTTCTAGTACCCTTGTAGGAGCCCCAGGAACCCTCTAGATCTACCTGGGTCCCCTTTAGGTCCTTCAAGGGCCATTATAGGTGCCCCAGGAACTCTCTAGGTCTACCTGGGAGCCTTTAGGGCCTTCTAGGACCCTTTTAGAGCCCCAGGAACCCTCTAGATCTACCTGGGACCTGTTTAGGTCCTTCTAGGACCCTTGTAGAATCCCAAAGAACCCTCTAGATCTATACTGGCACCCCTTTTAAGTCCTTCTAGTACCCTTGTAGGAGCCCCAGGAACCCTCTAGATCTACCTGGTACCACATTTAGGTCCTTCAAGGGCCGTTATAGGAGCCCCAGGAACACTCTAGGTGTCCCTGTGACCCCTTTTAAGTCCTCCTAGTACCCTTGTAGGCAGGCAAGGAGCCCTGTAGATCAACCTGGGACACCTTTAGGTTCTTCAAGGACGATTGTAGGAGGCACTGGACACCTTAGATGTACCTGGGACCACTTTAGGTCTTTCTAGGACCCTTGTAGGAACCCCAGGAACCCTCTAGATCTACCAGGGACCCCATTAGGTCCTTATAAAACCCTTGTAGTAGCCCAGGAACCCTCTAGATATAACTGGGACCCCTTTAGGTCCTTCTAGGACACATATAGGAGCCCCGGGAACCCTTTAGATCTACCTGGGACCTTATTCAGGTCCTTCTAGGACCCTTGTAGGAGCCCAGGAACCCTCTAGATTTACCTAGGACCCCAGTAGTTTCTTATAAAACCCTTGTAGGAGTCTCAGGAATCCTCTGTATCAAACTGGGACACATTTAGGTCGTTCTAGGGCCCTTGTAGGAGCCCCTGGATCCCTCTAGATCTAACTGGGACCCACGTAGGGCCTTCTAGGCCCCTTATAGGAGCCACAGGAACTCTCTAGATCTACCTGGAACCCACTTAGGGCCTTCTAGGACCCTTGTTGGAGCCCCAGAAACCCTCTAGATCTACCTGGGACCCCTTTAGGTCCTTCTAGGCCCATTGTAGGAGCAGCAGGAACCCTCTAGATCTTCCTGGGGCCCCTTTACGTCATTTTGGGGGCCTTGTAGGAGCCCCAGGAACCTTCTAGATCTACATGGGACCCATTTTAGGTCCTTCTCGTACCCTTGTAGGAGCCCCAGGAACCCACCAGATCTACATGGGATTCCTTTTAGGTCAGTCTAGGACTCTTACAGGAGCCCCAAGAACCCTCTAGATCGAACTGGGACCACAGTAGGTTCTTATAAAACACTTGTAGGTGCCCCAGGAATCCTCTAGATCTACCTGGGACCGTTTTTACGTCCTTCCAGGACCCTTGTCATGGCCCCAGGAACCCTCTAGATCTACCTGGGACCCCTTTTAGGTCCTTCTAGGATCCTCCTGGAGCCCCAGGAACCCTCTAGGTCTACCTGAGACCCCTTTTAAGATCCTTCTAGGACCCTTGTAGGAGTCCCAGGAACCCTCTAGATCTACCTGGGACCCCTTTAGTCCTTTTAGGGCCCTTGTTGGGCCCCAGGTACTCTCTAGATGTACGTTGGACAGTTTTAGGTCCTTGTAGCACCCTTGTAGGAGCCTCAGGAACCCATTAGATCTACCTGGGCCCCCTTTCACATCTAACTAAGACCCTTGTAGGAGCCCAGGAACCATCTAGATCTACCTAGGACATAAGTAGGTTCTTATAAAACCCTTGTAGGAGCCCTAGGAACGCTCTAGATCTACCTGGGACACCTTTAGTTCCTTCTAGGTCCTTTGTAGGAGCCCCATGAACCCTCTAGATCGAACTGGGACCATAGTAGGTTCTTATAAAACCCTTCTAGGTGCCCCAGGAACCCTCTAGATCTACCTGGGACCCCTATTAGGTCCTTCCAGGACCCTTGTAGGAGCCCCAGGATCCCTCTAGATCTACCTGGGACTCATTATATGTCCTTCTAGGACCCTTGTAGGAGGTCCAGGAACCCTCTAGATAGCAATTGTACCTCATTCAGGTCCTTCTAGGACCTTGTAGGAGCCCCAGTATCCCTCTAGATCAAACTAAGACCCACTTAGGGCCTTTTGGCCCCTTGTAGTAGCCCAAGGAACCCTCTTGAACTCCCGGGGAACCCTTTTAGTTCCTTCCAGGACGCTAGTAGGAGCCCCAGGAACCCTCTAGATCTACCTAGGATACATTTCAGGTCCTTCTAGGCCCCTTGTAGGAGCCCCAGGAACCCTCTGCATCTACCTGGGACCTATTTAGAGTCATCTAGGCCTCTCGTAGGAGCCCCAGGAACCCTCTAGATTAACCTGGGACCCCTTCTAGGTCCTTCTAGGACCATAGTAGGAGCCTCAGGAAACCCTCTAGATCTACCTGGGACCCCTTTTAGGTCCTTCTAGGACCCTCGTAGGAGCCCTAGGAACCCTCTAGATCTACCTGGGACCCCTTTTAGGTCCTTCTAGGATCCTCCTGGAGCCCCAGGAACCCTCTAGATCTACCTGGGACCCCTTTTAGGTCCTTCTAGGATCCTTGTAGGCGCTCCAGGAAACCCTCTAGATCTACCTGGGACCCCTTTAGGTCCTTCTAGGGCCCTTGTCAGGGCCCCAGGTACTCTCTAGATCTACGTTGGACATTTTTAGGTCCTTGTAGCACCCTTGTAGGAGCCTCAGGAACCCTTTAGATCTAACTGGGACCCCTTTCACATCCATCTAAGACTCTTGTAGGAGCCCAGGAACCATCTAGATCTACCTAGGACATAAGTAGGTTCTTATAAAACCCTTGTAGGACCCCCAGGAACGCTCTAGATCTACCTGGGACACCTTTAGTTCCTTCTAGGTCCTTTGTAGGAGCCCCATGAACCCTCTAGATCGAACTGGGACCATAGTAGGTTCTTATAAAACCCTTCTAGGTGCCCCAGGAACCCTCTAGATCTACCTGGGACCCCTATTAGGTCCTTCCAGGACCCTTGTAGGAGCCCCAGGATCCCTCTAGATCTACCTGGGACCCCTATTAGGTCCTTCCAGGACCCTTGTAGGAGCCCCAGGATCCCTCTAGATCTACCTGGGACTCATTATATGTCCTTCTAGGACCCTTGTAGGAGGTCCAGGAACCCTCTAGATAGCAATAGTACCTCATTCAGGTCCTTCTAGGACCTTGTAGGAGCCCCAGTATCCCTCTAGATCAAACTAAGACCCACTTAGGGCCTTTTGGCCCCTTGTAGTAGCCCAAGGAACCCTCTTGAACTCCCGGGGAACCCTTTTAGTTCCTTCCAGGACGCTAGTAGGAGCCCCAGGAACCCTCTAGATCTACCTAGGATACATTTCAGGTCCTTCTAGGCCCCTTGTAGGAGCCCCAGGAACCCTCTGCATCTACCTGGGACCTATTTAGAGTCATCTAGGACGCTTGTAGGAGCCCCAGGAACCCTCTAGATTGAACTGGGACCCACTTAGCGCCTTCTAGGCCCCTCGTAGGAGCCCCAGGAACCCTCTAGATCTACCTGGGACCCCTTCTAGGTCCTTCTAGGACCATTGTAGGAGCCTCAGGAAACCCTCTAGATCTACCTGGGACCCCTTTAAGGTCCTTCTAGGACCCTCGTAGGAGCCCCAGGAACCCTCTAGATCTACCTGGGACCCCTTTTAGGTCCTGCTAGGATCCTCCTGGTGCCCCAGGAACCCTCTAGATCTACCTGGGACTCCATTAGGTCCTTCTAGGATCCTTGTAGGATCTCCGGGAAACCCTCTAGATCTACCTGGGACCCCTTTTGGTCCTTCTAGGTCCCTTGACCGGGCTCCAGGAACTCTCTAGATCTACGTTGGACATATTTAGGTCCTTCTAGCACCCTTGTATGAGCCTCAGGAACCCTTTAGATCTACCTGGGCCCCTTTCACATCCATCTAAGACCCTTGTAGGAGCCCAGGAACCATCTAGATCTACCTGGGACTCATTTTAGATCCTTCTAGGACCCTTGTAGGAGCCCCTGGAACCCTCTGCATCTACCTGGGACCCATTTAGGGTCATCTAGGACGATTGTAGGAGCCCAAGGAACCCTCTAGATCTACCTGGGACACATTCAGGTCCTTCTCGGTCCCTTGTTGGAGCCCCAGGATCCCTCTAGATAGAACTGGGCCCCACTTAGCGCCTTCTAGGCCCCCTGTAGGAGCCTCAGGAACCTTCTAGATCTACCTGGGACCCCTTTTAGGTACTTTTTGTACCCTCGTAGGAGTCCCAGAATCCCTCTAGATCTACCTGGGACCCCTTTTAGGTCCTTCTTGGACCCTGGTAGGAGCCCCAGGAACTCTCTAGATCTACCTGGGACCCACTTAGGGCCTTCTAGGACCCTTGTAGGAGCCCCAGGAACTCTCTAGATCTACCTGGGACCACTTTTAGGTCCTTCTAGGACCGATGTAGGAGCCCCAGAAACCCTCTAGATTAACCTGGGACCTCTTTTAAGTCTTTGTAGGACACTGGTTGGAGCCCCAGAGACCCTCTCAACTTAACTGGGACCCACTTACTGCCTTCTAGGACCCTTGTTGGAGCCCCAAGAACTCCCTAGATCTACCTGAGACCCACTTAGGGCCTTCTAGGCCCTTGTAGGAGCCCTGGAACCCTCTAGATCTACCTGGGACCCTTTTCGGTCCTTCTAGAACCTTTGTAGTTGACCCAGGAACCCTCTAGATCTACCTGGGACCCCTTTCGGTCCTTCTAGAACCGTTGTAGGAGACCCAGGAACCTTTTCGATTTACCTGTGACATTTTTAGGTCCGTCTAGGACCCTTCTAGGAGCCCTTGAAACCCTCTGGTTCTACCTGGGACCTGGTTAGGTCCTTCTAATACCCTCATAGGAGCCCCAGGAACCCACTAGATCTACTTGGGACCCCTTTAGGTCCTTCTAGGACCCTTGTAGGAGTTCCAGGAACCCTCTAGATCTACCTGGGATCCCTTTAGGTCCTTCTAGGACCCTCTTGTAACCCCAAGAACCTTCTAGATCGACCTCGGACCCCTTTTAGCATTTTCTAGGACCCGTGTCGAGAGCTTCAGGAACCGTCTAGATCTACCTGGGACCAATTTAGGTCCTTCTAGGACCCTTGTAGGAGCCACAGGAACCCTCTTGACCTACCTGTGACCCCTTTTAGGGCCTTCTAGGACCCTTGTAGGATCGCCAGGAACCCTCTAGATCAACCTGGGACCCTTTAGGTCCTTCTAGGACCCTTGTCGGAGCTGCAGGTACTCTCTAGATCTACATGGGACATTTTTAGGTCCTTCTAGTACCCTCGTAGGAGCCCCAGGAACACTCTAGATCGAGCTCTGACCCATTTCGGTATGTCTAGGATCCTTGTAGGAGCCCCAATAACTCTCTAGATCTACCTGGGTATCATTTAGGGCCTACCAGGACCCTTGCAGGAGACCTAAGAACCCCCTAGATCTACCTGAGACCCCTTTAGGTCCTTCTAGGACCCTTGTAGGAGCCACAGAAACTCTATATATCTACCTGGGAACCATTTAGGTCGTTCAAGGACCCTTGGAGGAGCACCAAGAAACCCTCTAGATCTAACTTGGACTTCTTTTAGATCGTTCTAGAACTCTTGTAGGAGCCCCGGGAACCCTCTGGATTTACCTGGGACCCCTTTCAGGTCCTTCTAGGACCGTCTTGGAGCCCCAAGAACCCTCTAGAACTACCTCGGACCTCTTTTGGGACCTTCTGCGACCCTTGTCGGAGCTTCAGGAACCATCTACATCTACCTCAGACTCCTTTAGACTTTTCTAAGGCTATTGTAGAATTTCCAGGAACCCTCTAGATCTATGAGGGACCCCTTTAAGTCCTTCTAGGACCCTTGTAGGAGCCCCAGGAACTCTCTAGATCTACGTGCGACCCACTTTGGGCCTTCTAGGACCCTTGTAGGAGCCCCAGGAACTCTCTAGATCTCCCTGGGACCCACTTAGGGCCTTCTAGGACCGTTGTAGGAGCCCCAGGAACTCTCTAGATCTCCCTGGGACCCACTTAGGGCCTTCTAGGACCATAGTAGGAACCCCAGGAACTTCCTAGTTCTTCCTGCGACCAACTTAGGGCTTTCTAGGACTCCTGTAGGAGCCTCAGGAACCATCTAGATCTACCTGGGACCCCTTTAGGTCTTTCTAGGACCCTCGTAGTAGCCCGAGGAATCCTCTAGATCTACCTGGGACCCCTTTCAGTCCTTGTAGGACTTCTGTCGGAGCCCCGGGAAGCCTTTAGATCTACCTCTGACCCATTTAGGTCAGTCTAGGACCCTTGTAGAAGCACCAAGAAACCTTCTAGATCTACCAGGGAGCCCTTTCAGTCTTTCTAGGACCCTCTTGGAGCCCCAGGAACACTCTAGATCTACCTGGGACATCTTTAGGTCCTTCTAGGACCCTTCTAAGAGCCCCAGGAACCCCCTTGATCTACCTGGGACCCCTTTATGTCCTTCTAGGACTCGTTGTAGGAGCCCCAGAAACTCTCTATATCTACCAGGGAACCCTTTAGGTCTTTCTAGGACCCTTGTAGGAGCACCAAGAAACCCTCTAGATCTACGTGGGACCCCTTTAGGTCCTTCTAGGACCCTCATAGTAGCCCCAGAATCCCTCTAGACCTACCTGGGACCCGCTTTAGGTCTTTCTAGGACACTTCTGGAGCCTCAGGAACCCTCTAGATCTACCTCGGACGCCTTTATAGTTTTCTAGGACACTTGTAGGAGACCCAGGAACCCTCTAGATATACCTTGGACCTCTTTTAGCATCTTCAAGGACCATTGTAGGAGGCCCAGTAACTCTCTAGATCTACCTGGGACCCACTTAGGGTCTTCTAGGACCTTTCTAGGACCCCCATGAACCCTCTTGATCTACCTGCGAGCCCTTTAGGTTCTTCTAGGGCCATTATAGGAGCCCCAGGACCTCTGTAGGTCCACCTGGGACCCCTGTAGGGCCTTCTAGGGGCCTTGTCGGAGCCCCAGGAACTCTTTAGTTCTACCTGGGATCTCTTTTAGGGCCTTCTAGGACCCTTTTATGAGTTCCAGGAACCCTCAGGATCTATCTCGGACACCATTAGGTCCTTCTAGGACCCTGGTAGAAGACCCAGAAACCCTCTTGATCTACCTGTGACTCCATTAGTTCCTTATAAAACCCTTGTAGGAGCCCCAGGAACCCTCTAGACCTACATGGGACTTTTTTTAATGATTTCTAGAAGTGTTATAGGAGGCCCAGGAACCCTCTAGGTCTATCTGGGACCCCTTTAGGTTATTCTAGGACCCTTGTAGGAGCCCCAGGAACCCTCTAGATCTACCTGGGACCCCTTTAGGTCTTTCTAGGACCCTTGTAGTATCTCCAGGAACCCTCTAGATCTACCTGGGACCTTTTTTAGGGCCTACTAGGAGCCCTAGGAACCCTCTAGATCTTCCTGGAATGTCTTTACGTCCTTCTAGGACTCTTGTGTGTTCCCCAGGCACCCTCTATATCTACCTGGGACCCCTTTTAGGTTCTTCCAGGACCTTCGTAGGATCCCCAGGAACCCTCTAGATCTACCTTGGACCCCTTTAGGTCCTTCTAGGACCCTTCTAGGAGCCCTAGGCATCCTCTAGATCTACCTTTGACCCCTTTAGGTCCTTCTAGGTCCTTTGTAGGAGCCCCAGGAGCCCTCTAGACATTCCTGGGACCTATTTTGGGCTATGTAGGACCCTTGTGGTAGCCCCAGGAACCGTCTAGATCTTCCTGGCAACCCTTTAGGGCCTTCTAGGACCCTTCTAGGAGCCCCAGGAAACCTGTAGATCTACCTTGGAGCCTGTTATGTATTTCTAGGGCCACCAGGAATTTTCAAGACCTCCATGGGACTCTTTTAGGTCCTTGTAGAACCCCAAGGAACCATCTAGAACTCTCTGAGACCCCATTAGGACCTTCTAAAAGCTTTCTAGGTTCCCCAGGATCTCTCTAGATTTTCTTGGGATTCATTTTGGACCTTCTCAAACCCCTGTAGCAGCCTGAGGAACTTTCTACATTCACCTGGGACCCCTTTACAGCTGTTTAGCACCTTCCTAGGACCACCAGGAACCTACTAGACCTCTCAGAGACCCACTTAGGGCCTTCTAGAAGCTTGAGGAACCCTGTAGATCTACCTGGGACCCCTTTAGGGTCTTCTAGGACCCTGGGGATTCTTCTAGAAGCCCCCGGGAGCCCTTTAGGGGAGAGCCCTGCTCCTACCCTTGGCCGTGGGGCAGAGTTTCTCTGTCGGCTTCGCTCCTCAGGCAGCGAGCGAGACGCAGGCAGCTCCCAGCGCAGAGCCCACCTGCCTCCTCCAGGTCCTGCTGGAGAGTGAGGCCAGAGGGGGCTCGTCCTGGGCCCCAGCGAGGGCTGCGAGGGCAGCGTCACAGAGGGGGCATCACAGAGGCCTCGGCCACAGCCACGGGGCGGGGGGGGTGTGGAAGCACCCATCTTGGGGCACAAAGGGGGGTTTGGGGGTGAAAAATGTGGATTTGGGGGTAGAAAAGGTGGATTTGGAGGCTCACAAGGTTGATTTTGAGGCAGAAAAGTGGATTTTGAGGCAGAAAAGGTGGATTTTGGGACACAGGGTGTGGGTTTTCGGACACAAAAGGTGGATGTTAGGGGCACAAAATGTATTTCAAAGCACAAAAGGTGGATTTGGGGTTTAGGGGGTGGGTTTGGGGCAGAAAAGGTGGATTTTGAGGAAAAAAGGTGGATTTTGAGGCACGAAAGGTGTATTTGGGGTGCAACAAGTGGATTTGGGGGTACAAAAGGTGGATATTAGGGCACAAAAGGTGGATTTTGGGTGCAGGGGTGGGTTTGGGGGCACAAAATCAAGATTTGGGGGCTCAAAGGGGAGTTTGGGGCACAAAAAGTGGATTTGGGAGCAGAAAAGGTGGATTTTGTGGCAGAACATGTGGATTTGGGGGCAAGAAAGTGGATTTTTGGGCACAAAACTTGGATTTTGTGGCAGAAAAGGTGAATTTTGAGGTGCAGGGGGTTGGGTTTGGGGCAGAAAAGGTTGATATGGGGGCATATATGGTGGACTTCGGGGTAGAAAAAGTGGATTTTAGGGAACGAGAGGTGGATTTTGAGGCAAAAAATGTGGATTTTGTGGCAGAAAAGGTGGATTTGGGGCAGAAAAGGAAGTTTTTGGGGCACAAACTTGGATTTTAGGAGAAGAAATGTGGGATTTGTAGCACAAAATGTTGATTTCACGTCACAAAACGTGGATATTTGGAAAAAGGTGAATTTGGTGGCAGAAAATTTTATTTTGGAACAAGAAATATAGATTTTGGGGCTCAGGGTGTTGATTTTGGTGTTCTAAAGGTAGATTTTAGGGCACAAAAGGTAGATTTTGTGGTGCAGGCTGGGGGAGTTTGGGTCCCAAAGGTGTTTTTGGGGGTGCAGGGGTGGGGTTTGAGACAGAAAAGGTGGATTTTGTGGCACAAAAGGTGGATTTGGAGGTGGAGGGTTTATGTTTTTGGCACACAGTACCTGTAAAATGTTGATTTTGAGGCGCAGGGTGTGTGTTTTGGGGCACTAAAGGTTGATTTTGGAGCAAAGGGGGTAGATTTTTGGGCACAGGGGGTGGGTTTTGGGGCATAAAAGTTTGATTTTGAGGCACAAAATTGGATTTTGTGGCACAAAAGGTTGATTTAGCGGCAGAAACTTTGAATTTGGGGGCAGAAAAGTTGATTTTGAGGCAGAAAAGAGTATTTGGGGGCAAAATATGTAGATTTGGGGTGCAAGGTGTGGATTCTGGAACAGAAAAGGTGAATTTGGGGGTACAGGATGGATTTTGGTCCCTAAAAGATGGACTTGGGGGCATAAGGGGTGGTTTTGAGAGCACAGAAGTTGGATTTTGGGGCATAAGCGTCAGATTTTAGGACACAAAGTTGGGGTTTGTGGCACAAATGTGGATTCTGGGGCTGAAAAGTTGGGGATTTGGGTCAGAAAAGGTGAATTTGGGAGAAGAAATGTAGATTTTGAGGTGCAGGTGGTGGATTATGGTGCTGAAAATGTGGATTTTGGGGCAGAAAAGGTGGGGGTTTGGGCACATTGCGTGGATTTGTGGCACAAAACCTGGATTTTGGGGAAGAAAAAGGTGGATTTTGAGTCTCAGAGTGGATTTGGGGGCAGATAAGATAGATTTTGGGACAGAAAAGGTGGATTTGAGTCATAGGGGCTTGTTTTGGGGTAAAAAATCTGGATTTGGGGGAAAAATTGGATTTAGGGGAATAAAATGTGGATTTTGGGGCAGAAAAGGTGGATTTTGGGGCTTAAGGGGTGGGTTTTGGGGAACAAAAGGTCGATTTGGGGGCACAGGGATGCGGTTTGAGGCACAAAAGATGGATTTTGGGGTAGAAAAGGTGGATTTGGGTGCACAAATATTGGATTTGGGAGCATAAAAGGTGGATTTTGAGGCACAAAAGGTGGATTTGAGGTGCAGGGGGTGGGGTTTGGACCAGAAAAGTTGGATTTTGGGACAGAATAGGTGGGTTTGGGGGCACACAAGGTGTATTTTGGGGCAAAAAAGGTGGGGTTGGGGGCAGAAAAGGGAGGTTGGGGGCACAAAATGTGGATTTGGGGTGAAAGGGTTTGTTTTGGGGCACAAAATGTGAATTTGGGGGCAGAAAAGTGGATTTTGGGGTGGATTCTCGCTGCCTCCAGCCAGGTTCCTGTAAGAGGCGGGGTCTCTGCCGCCCCGCCCCCGGCCGCCCCTCCTCCGCCTTCCCGCAGAGGTCGCTGCAGCCTTGCCTGTAGGTACTATGGGAGCGAGCACTGACTCGTCTCTGAGAGCAGCGCTAGAAAGCAGCCGCTGACCCCACGCCTGAGCCGGCGAAGAGGGGATTTTGACCTTTTCTGCAATCGTGGTATGGACTTTAGTGCAGAAGACAATGATCTCGAACACTGAAAGGACCCAAAATGGGGAGCAGAGCTTGCTGTGATCTTGTGCTGGTCTGGGTGGTCACCCCTGAAAGGACTCGCTGCTGTTTGTGGGACTGCAACACACCCATGTTGCCCATTGGTTGAACTGATTCTCTTCCACAAACCAGAAATTATGAGTGGCTGAAGAGGATCTTCTGGCGGCTGGAGATGGAAACGGCATCAGGAATGCCCCCTGAATAAGGGCAGGGGGGAGAAGCAGAGGGAGAGCCGGTGTGTGCTACGACATCACGCCCACACTGGCCCTGACATC